>NDXB01017085.1:112293-124820 GCA_002631895.1 Agapornis roseicollis
GGGGGGGGTGTTGGTTTAATGTTTGGGTTTTTTTAAGTTGGTGAAATGCTCTTCAAAGAAAGGAGGGGAAATACTGAGTATGGGCATAACAAGCCTAGCTCATTGCAGATATATTTCTGTTTCCTGGCAGTATTAATTAACTCTAGTTTTATCAGCTGCTGATTTATCAGCTATGATGATTTGTTAAAATCCCCAGCATCCTGGATGTTTTCAGTTAAAGTCATCTGAAAGCTTTTGGAGTAAAACACATGTTGCTTGGAAGACTGAAGTCCAAGGGACTGATAGTAACTTGACTTGCGGTGGTGCAAATGGGCTTTAGCGTGGCTGCAGCCAGGCAGCAGCTGTTCACAGGCAGTTTGAATTGTTTGTAGGTTTCTGAAAGTATTCTTAGGCCCAGACCTGGAGGGGTTGGACAAAGCAGGGTCAAGGCAGGACTTCCATCAACATGTGATCTAGTTGATCTAGTTGAAAATGCCTGCCTTTTTGCAAGGTTTTTGGAGTAGATGATCTTTAAAGATCCCTTCCAATCCAAACCATCCTGTAATTGTAGGTGTTAGATGGCCAGTTTTGTTGTAGAAGGACAATGTTTGGTATCTAGTCAGTAGCTGAGGTGGGTGGTGATCTGCGTAACTGAATGATGAAAGATAATTGGGCATGATTTCCACTGATGATTTGTTTGCTTCTTAAAATCAGGTCACAGAAATGCAAGACTCACTTGGCTGCGACTAGACAGTCATACATAGGCTTTAGAAAAATTCTTTGCTGCTAGGAGCAAGATTAATGATGCTCTCCAGGAAGGTTTTTAGGCTCCTATGGGCATGTGTGTCCTCTAAAGAGGTACTAAGAATGAAGAGCTTATATTTCTGCTGATTTATTTACCTTTCACAGGGAAGTGAAGAAGAAAACTGAAAGGCTAAGATGCTTCATTCTTGGAAGGTGGGAATTAAGCAGTAAGGTTATACTCTTTAATTTTTGTTTTTCATTAATGAGTGTTGTAAATGTCAGGTTTTGAAAGCGTCTTACCCAGCTTCCTCTTTGGAGGAGATGAGAGGGATATTTGAAATATGCAGCTTGCCAACAAGTGAATTGGACTCCTGAGCCATGCTTGAAACAAAATGCCAATTTTACCTACAGTTTTACTAGGTTTCCTGGTTTACGCAGTGGCATTTGAATGGCCTCTAGTAATTGTTCTTAGCAGGGAAAAACAAGATTTCAAACAAAAATGAGAAACACAACCCAAAGCTCATTAGCACTGTATTTAGCATGCCATGAATCACTAAAACTGTATATAAATGCAGAAGTAATTTGTAACAAACAAATTCCTTTCTTTTTTTAAGTACTTTCTGTTGAATCTCTGTGTGGATTGCTGAGGTACAGTATGGTTTTCAATCAGTGGTTGTTATTACCAGAATAGGGGAGAAACTAATTTATGGTTTAAATAAACATTATGTATAATCTTTGAGTGTCAAATATACTTAGTGGTGACAAGCAAATAAAATTAGGTGGAAACCAAAAGACAATAAAGAAATGCTTAGATAGGAGGTTTCTAACGGGGTGTGTGTGTGTGTGTGTGTGTTCAACCTAAATTTGATGCTATTGTATGTTGTACTCAGGTGGTTTCCCCTTGGATTTTCCCAGTGCATATCACAGTAACATACTACAGTCTTTTTATTTAGATCAGGCTTCACTTTGAGAGTTAGCTAATTGTTCAAGTCTAAGTGGGAAACTTTCTTGCACCTGGAAAATTAGGGGAGCAAAAGATGTCCGCATCCTTTCCCTGGTGGTTCTTCACCTGCAAATTCAAACTGCAGTGGTAATAAAAGTTTTGTGAACCTCATTTTATGTGAGATCATTAAGCAACAGGAGAATTCAGGATTAGCTGCCCTTCATAATTCAGGACACTGAAAGGTGCCATTTATAAGCTCAAAGTGCCTGCAGGAAGGCAAAACAGGCTTGTAAAACCCGCACACCAAACCCTGAAAGGGAACTGGTTTGTACTGCTGGTTGCAGCCTTGGAGTGGCAAAATTGAAAGGTGGTAGGGATTTGGTTTAAGAAAATGAAAAAACACCTGCCTCTAGCAGTTAATGTAATAGCCTGGGTTTCACACTTCTTTTGTTGATGTCTCTTTTGTCCAAAAACCCCCTAAAACATCCCAGGCAACGATCCCAGTAAAAACCTGATCAGTTGTACTGCCCAGCTGTCAGGCTTGTTCCCTGCCCTACGACAGCCCACTGTTTTGCTGAGCTGCTAATTTGGCTATAAAATAAGTTCCTCCTGACTTTTTAGTAATATTTTGAAAACAGTGACCTTTGCTCTTTATGTGGGCCAGGCATTTTGTAGGGCAAGCTCTTGTTTCCTTATTGCTTGAGAAGGAGTAGCAGCATGCGCAATGCTTGAAATGAAGGGAGGTCTTCAACAAAGTGAGTGATATGCCAGCATACCCAGTCTTTGTAAAACTGATTGTTACATCTCTAAACCAGCAATGTGATCTGCTAAATTCATTATATGCTGCAGCTTTATGGACCTAGAAAGCCTGAAAAGCACTAGAGTGGCAACCTGAGGAAATGCTGAGTACAGTGTTCATTCCTAAAACAGGCGCTACTGTCCTTGAGTGCTTCAGTGCTACTCCTCAAATGAGAATTGGAGCAATCACTTCTAAGCTTATTACCAAAATGTAGCCATTGCTACCTGGAAATGAGGCATCTGTATCTGTAATCTTAAATGCCTGGGCCTGATCTCCTCTAGTCCAGCCAGCATAAGCCATTGCCTATTTAGCGTGCCATGATTGAAGTTACTTGGGTGCCAATTTGCAACAGCAGAGCCTAAATTCCAGTGAAGACAAGAGCCAACTCTATGTCAAGTCTTCTTGCAGCATCTTTGCTTTATTAATCTATGTTAGTTCAATACCTGTGTCTTTATGCACACCAATTTCAGCAGCAATTGGCTATAAGGCATGGTATCCAAACTGCTGCCCCTCTGTATGTCAGTCACATAGAAGCCAGAGAAGTGGCTGTGCTTCAGAAGTGTATTGATATTAGTCAAATTTCTGACACTGCTTTTGTTGACTCGATTGACGTACTGAGGGCCCCAGATGCTGTGCTGTGTTTAGTATGACTCCAGGGCCTCTGCAGAGTGGACTGCAGGACTCAAACCTTTAAATCCACTATTAAAAGGCAGTTATGTGACTGTTTATGTTAGAGCCAGGTGCTTTTTGCCTGTGGACATGCTGTTACTTGACATGTTTTTTGGGTTTTTTCTTTATGTTCAAAATGTGATAAACATACTCACATGAGTACCTTGCTCTTTGCAAATAGTCTGCCTGCCTTCAGCAACCACTCAGGCTTCTGCAGGAGGATGGAAGTTGTGACTTCTTAACTCTCTGTAGGGGTATGTCTGTGGCAGCATTCCTGTTGCTTCAAGGACATGTAATTTCTAGATGGCATGTTGTCAATATATTTTTAATTACTTTTTCTTTTTTGTAGTTTTTATGAATTAGAGAACTTAAATGAAGTGCATTTCTAGTTCTGGAGGGTTCACTTATTTGGGTCTTGTGTATGAATGCATGCTTTGCAGGCTTATTGCATTAATCATTTGCTTATTTTTGTTAAATCGATAGCAATACTAAAGCACTGATGGCACTTTGGGTTGGGTCATGCCAAATAGCGACTTCAGCATACTGGAAGTGTAAAATCTGTTTTCTCACTGACTATTTCTTTGAGAAGTTGATAGATGTGAAAACCATTTAACAGTTTAGTTGGGATTTTTCCCCTTTTCCTGTTAAACTAAGCTACTGAGGAAACCTTCCTACTGCTACACGCTGCAATATGTCAGAAACACCGTTATGTTATAGTTGCATCATTATCTAAAGGAAAAATTGAGTGTGGGTTTGAAGTCGACAAGTGATGAAAGTAGCCCTGAGGTTGTCAATTAGAAAGCCAAGGCCTGGAATTGATAAGTTAATGGCCAGTTCTCTTCACACCGCCTCGCTTTGCTGCCTGCTTCCACCTCACCCCACAGCAGCTTTACTGCTCCAAACATAAAGAAAAGGCTCCTGTTGGTTTGTGTCCCATAATTTATCTCACTGATATGATTCACTTAAATTCTTGGCTGATTGCAATGTTCTTGGTGTGGATAGGTAGTTAAGGAGAAATGAGATGCAGCAGATAGAAAACATGATCTTAAATGATGCCCTCCTTTTGTTTATTTTTAATTTGTTCATTGTTTGGTTAAATGTTGAACTGCTAACATGGTTTTCAGCCCATCCTCCTGCAGCACACATAGCAAATTTAGCAGCAGTGCATAATTTAACTTCTACCGTATGTTTGTTTGCAGGTTTTAAAACCTGAAATTTAATGGCAGCCAGTTGGAACCCATGTGTTCCTGTTAAAGGTGGAGGCCAACATGTGCGGTTTTTCCTGAAGGGAGATACTGGTTACCAAAGTTTATGATATAACGTGATGTAATTCATAGTGCTCCTATTTTGCTTGGGCAGCAGGGAACTAAATTTCTCTGAAGGAACACATGTATTTAGATAAATAGGTGAATTATGGAAAATAATAAACAAGATTTATTCAGATTTTAATCATTCTTGGTGTTCTGCGTTGTGAGAACAACAGTAGCCTTTTGAAAACAGCTTTAAAGTGATATTAGTGGTAGGATGTAATTCAAACAGGCATCGTGCAAAGCAGAGCTTGTAATTAATCTTAAGGTTTTGAAAACTTTATGTACAGTGTGAGTTTTTTAGAGCTTGTAAAATCTTGCAGATGGGCACCCCCCTCTGCAGCTTAAGGCTTTCTGCTCGTGGCACAGCTGCTTCAGTGACAATGGAAATGCAAGATTTTCTTTCTACGTTGCCCTGTCTCAACCTAGAGCAGATGAATAGTGATCATGGGTATAAGACGCCAGTTTAATTTCTAAGCACATTCGGGTTTTTGACCTTTCCAGTGATTCCATTGAAACCAGCAAACATCTGTTGAATAATTAAAAAATAGCACAATAAAATGAAACAGGGAGCTCGGAGCATGAGCTGCTGCTCTGGGGTCCCTCTCTCCTCCAACCAGACTTCAAAACATGAAGTAAATCTGATTCTAGCTTAATGCACAGGAAAAGAGATGTGACATTGTATGAAACAATACAGAGTTGGATGGTGCTTTCTCCTCCTGCTGTGCTAGCTTTGCCCAAGACCCATGCAGCAAGGCTTTTCTAGTGCTTCACCAGAGGTTCAGTGTAGAACTAGTACATGATTTTCCAAAAGCATGTTTTCCTTCTGTGTCATACTTTAACTTACGTGTTGAAAGCAATGTCTCATAGTACCCATAAATAATGAGAATATAAAATGATATTTTTAATGAGAGATTGTTTCTTTTCTCACACAATTGTGTCTCTGGTGTTTCTAGTGCTACAGGATAACCTCCTGTGATGGCCTGTTGCAAGAGAGTTTATATCAAGATGAATAAGAGCATTGTATCTAGTTTAGCCTGACCTGCTCAGGTATCACACCTACCAGAAATTGTAATTCTGGGGTTTCCTCCTAAGTTGGTCCTTTCCTTGACCCTTTTTTTTTTTTGTTGTCTGTAGTTATTTTTGTGAATGAAGCTCTGAAAGTTAATGGTGTTGGATTAGTAAAGCTTGTCTTCCAGGGGAATAGGCATCTCTTTCTGGACTTTCCTTCTGTTAACCTCTTTCATATACTTTTACATACCTGTCAGTGAGTAGGGCTGTTGCGCAGGGTACATTCACATACCATAAGGAAGCCAGTCATTTTGGTGGAGACATTTGCTGCTGTGCAAGAGGAAGACAAATGCCAAATTCTCCACCTCTTTCAGTGAGTTGCTGCAGGATGATGGTCTGATCTTCTGGGTTTGGGCAGGTTTTATCCCCCCCCTTTTGTTTTTGCTGGTGGCTAACTGCATTTTCTCACCCATGTCCTCTTTCAATCTGACAGTCCCTCTCTTGCCGTGTGTTCTGTTTGTCATGCCTTATGTACATCCACATCTTTCAATGTGGATGAACATTTGACTTACATGCTGTCTGCTCACTGGCTTACACTCGTTAGTTCCACAGCACACGAAGCACAGTGGTGCTAAACAGTGCCCTTTTTAGGGTGAAAGTTGTGATGATCTACAGGCAAGGTTACAGGTTGAATTGGTCTTTTCACCCTTTGCATACTTAAGGAGGAAGGGTCTTATTTTAGAAGGAAAGGTTTCTTTCTTTCCAGCAAGGCTGGGTCCACATAAACCCTTCAGCTCTCTAGCAATTTGGTTGCACTGGATTTCTTCTGTCTGAAGGTATAAAACCTCAGACCTGGTGTCAGAGCTTTTGGTGTTATAGAGCTTCTAAGGCTAAAACTCAAAGGGGCTCCTTTCACCACATGATTTGCCTTTTCTGACAAATACAGCCTGAGCATTCCCAAGCCTGAATCTCTTGCTGCACTTCACATTTGTCTGTACTTAGAGGCATGCTGGAAAAATATGAAAATTACTTACCAAAAAGTGTCATGGCATTTCTTATTGTCTTTTTTTTTTATTCCAATATGGAATCTTAAAATAGGGAAAATCATTGTGTAGCTTCAGTGATTTGAAACGTTTGGTATGGATAAAACCCAGTCTTATGTCCAAAGACACACTCAGAATGAGAAAGTTGACTTGGCATTTTCAAGTTTTTAATTTCAAAACCAAATTTGAAGTCTACTGTTGTCTTTATGCAATTAAGATGGATTTCCTTTGAGTATATCAGAAATCATACAGAGTTCATTTAAGTCAACTTTGTCTTTAAGGTCAGTATCCTTATCTAAGACACATCCTATTAGCAGTTTGTTGTCCCACAGGAACTCAGCACTGATATTCCTTAACAAGATAAACCAGAAAATGCATATGCTATCAAAGGGCTGCAGTTCTTTCAGCAGCTGTAGATTTTCTTATTAGCTTATTTGACCACTTATGCCTGGAAAATGATCCATTAGGCTTAAACCAGAACCAACAAATGGCAGAATCAGAAAAGGAATAATGAAGACATAATGGTTTAGGGGTTTTATTGTAATCTGTGACTGTAGGAAATCACATGTACATTATGCAGTGGGAATGGCAACATTAAATGGTTTTGAATCAAATATAAACTTGCTGTGGGAAACCAGTGATAGCTTGAGCCTTTCTGGTACTGTAGACCTCAAACCTGTCTGGAGGCCTTGACTCCAGAGTCTGAAATATTCACCTCGTCCCTGATGCGTCTGTTTCAGTGGGTGCATCTGTGTGGAGAGAGATGGCTGCAGGATAAGTGAGGCACACCACCATGAAGGGGTCAGTTTAGAAGAGAAAGACACTGAAGTTTTTTAATGCTTTAGACACTTCCAGTTTCTTTTTCAGGCCACTGTCTAGTTGGCCTGAAAACTGTCTTTGACAGGCCTGTCCTACAACTGATAAAAGTATTTGTTTATTTATATCAAGTATTGAGAAGCGGGTTTTGCTGATTTCTGCTGCTAGTAATGGTGATGCTGGCACATTCTTCCATCAAAAAAAGTAATTCTGAATCTAAATGATAAGCAAAGAGCTGAACCCCGGGTCAGTGAGATGGTAAAAACTTAGTGATGAAGAAATAAATAACCAAAACAATTCTCAAAATTTATGCTGAGTGTATTTCTTGTTTAAAATGCATCAATTAAAATTATGCTTAAAGCCTAAGCTTACTGCAATCTGTTTAAATCATAAGAAATAACAAACAAAATAGAAACAATACTTCCAGGTTGCTGGTCAGACCATTCAGCTGATGAAAGTCACTGCCTAAATTCTCTAAACCCGAAGCCTTTGAAGTACTGAGTTGGCTTTTGAGATCAGTAGTCTCTTCTGCAAGTGCCAAGAGAATATTTACTTCAGTATATTCAATTAGCTCAGTTAAATGACTAATTTATTCAAACTTGACCAATTGGATGTTGAAAGAAGCAGAAAAGCTTCTTCTTCTCTACCAATCTGTGAATAAAAGCTAATTATGAGAGGATTAGGTTTGCAAATACTACACTATTGAAGGATATTATGACCAAATACTAGATCAGTGCTAATTTTAGGTAATACCAAGTTGTTTTAATAGATAAATTTTTAAATCAAATCCCAATTTTTCCATAGCGTCTAGCCTCTTTGAAAGAGTGCTGTGCAAGTGATGAACTGTCTTGCTGCATTTTAAGTTGCATTCCAGTTTCCATTCAAAGAAACATAAACCATAAGTAAACACAAAGGGATCAGCTAGTAAATAAGAATTGTGCCATACATGATTTTGTAACAAAAACAGTAAAATTAATCTGAAAAACATGCATAATGAGGTATAGAAAAGCTTAAATATATATCAGCAGAGCTACTCTGTCCTTCTGGCTAGCAATAAGAAGTGCCAAATTTAGTGTAAAAGCTATATTTAGTTACAAAGCAGCATACTTTAGTGGTTACAAACTGAGAATTAACCTTTCTCCAAGAAAATAACTGAAACATTTAAATGGGAAAACAAGATTCAAATTAATTATTTAACTCAAGATTTCCCGCTTGGTAGTTTAACTCATTATTTTTAAATAAGCAGCTTAAAAGATTTCATCCTGCTGAAAGTCATTGATAACTGAAATGCCTACGCGTGAACATAAACATAAGTGCAAATGTGGCATAACGGTCCAGAAATTCAGCCAAGAATGTGAAACGTGAAGATAAAATTTTCAGTCCTGCCCATAAACATTTGGTCAATGGGACACCCCACAATGAAATTTAATTACCTCTTCTGCTGATAGGATCACCAGAAAAATGTTGCTTCGGGCACCAGCACAATGAGATTGGGAGGACAGGATGGAGAGCATCTTGATCATGGTGTCTTTGCTACAAAGACACTGAGTCCTGCTGCCATTAGTCCTTGGTGTCTCAGACTCTGACACCATCATGGTTCCCCTTCATCTGCTGGTCACATCAGAAGGTGCTCCTGTAAATGCCAGTTCATTGACTTTCATCAGATTTCTTTGGAAAAAAACCCACTACTTTCTGTTGCTGACTATTTAAAAGATCAGTTTTGCATCATTTGCATCATTTTCTATATCTGTTCCCCACAGGTAGAGTCCATGAATGGTGCTGGTTTTCTGAGAGGTGGTCCTTCTCCTATATCTTATTTGCCAGCATGGCTGGCTGGCTCTTCCTCACCTCCTAGCTGGGATGAATGACCAGGGCAACAGAGACAAATGCTTGGTGTAGTGCTGCCAGACCAAGAAGGAGATCATGGGGTGCTCCAGCACTCTGCTGTTTGCGCACCTGCTGCTGTGTGCCTGGCTTGACCTTGCTGGGGAGCTCCTTTAGGTTTTAACCTGTCATGAACATAGGTGTCTCATCTTTCGCAGGTCTGTAAGTCAGCTGTGTAACTTAGAAGGAGCCTATTAATAAGTAGAAAAGGGATTTATGGCTGGAAATTCTGCTGGGTTTAATGGCCTGTTTCCCCAGCTCCCCCTTTTCCCTATGGCTATTTCCCAAGGAAGCCCTGTGTGTTTTGACTATGCATCCAGGGCCTCCGGGAGCCTCCTGCTAGTCACTTCTCTTGTTGATGAGCCCAGAAGAGGATTTTCTTAACCAGACACCCAGCCTGCTGCTCACTGCTGGAGGCAGCAATAAGGGAGTGCATAATGGTGTTTGCTTCCCCAGAACCATTAACATGAGCAGGCCATGGGTAACCCGCAGCCTCCATTCTTCTCTGCATGATCTCTCATCACCCTCATCAGGCTCTGGAGTCCACAGCCCTGCTTGGGCATTCACCGCGAGAGCTTGTGTGTATTGAACTATACCAGCTAGCGTAAAGGATGCTGAGGTAAAGGCTGTGTGTTACCTGCCCCGTGTGTCTGCCTGGGGTCTAGATTATTAAACATCCTATTTCTTTGTAATCCTTTTAAAGCAAAAATCCAGGTTTTGCCATCTCTCCTTCCTATGCATCCATCATGAAAGATTAGCACAATATATGGTGGGGTTTTTTCCAAATGAATTTTCAGGACAACTGGGACCTTTTTCATTATTCTTTTTTCTATGATGTTTCTAAAACTGGCAGAAGAAGAACTTTTTTTTAAGCGTGCATATGCTGCAAAGAGTATTTTAAAATACAGATTTTTATTTTTTTTTTAATCTTTAGGCATGTTTAATGCTTGTAGAGGGTGCCAGATTTTAATTACAGTTGGCATTTATAAGCATGGTGCTGGCAATGGCAACCATATTGCTGAAAAAAGGCATAAATTTTGACACTGGCAATATGGGAGCCCAGCATATGAGACTGTAAACCTCATTGCTTTCTGTTTTAATATACTAGGGAAGAACTTTTAATGGTTAATATTTAACTAGAGCATTTAGGGTTTGATATAAAGTTGCTCTAATTTCAAGCTATTTAGTAATTCAGGTCCTATCAAAGATTGGCTTAGGTAATAGCTTTCTATTAAACAGCCTTTAAATAAGTGTGCTTAAAGTAGGGAAAATAAGATGCTTCATTACAAGAAATGAGGTTGGCATCTACCAGGTTTTCCATTAAGTTCCAGGTCACAGACAAATAAAGGAAGTATGCTAGGAAAAAAAACCTTTTTAAAAATAATTAGGGAGATGTCTGTTTTGTTCACCAGATGGAAAATCAGTAGTTGTGGGTGGTCTGTGCTGGATGGGGCATCTCACAATTGGCAGAACTATGCCTTTAACTTTTAAAGTCCTGGGACAAAATGTGAAAGTAATTGACTGTTCCGAATGCTCTCTCTCTGGATACTTTGCATGCTTTTAAAACCAAGATTTGGTGAGTTTCTGACTTTTTTTTTTCCCCTAAGAATGCTCAAGCTGTTGTGTCTAGTATTAGGCCAATTGGGTATATTTTTGGTAGCTGTTTAGTGGGGCTGTTGTCTTTTGTGCTTACGCCTGAGTGTGCCTGGACTTGCATGTGCACAACAGCTTTACAATGCTCCATTAGTATGTTGTGCACATGATTTTCATATTATTGTCAATGTTTTCTGCATTCAGGGTATACATAAACTGTTGGTTAACATAATCTGTTTCTTTCCTCTAGTTCGTTATGTTTTAAGGAATTAAAATCTATCCATTTGCCAACGTACTAAAGAAAACAAAGTTGCAACCTTATTTTTGCAAACAAGAAGAAAATTTCTGGTTTAGAATAATATATGCATTTGTAAAAGTGTTAAAAAATCTTTAGTATTCTTTTGGGTTTCTGTTTAAATCTGAATAAATAAATCCAAATGTGCACGTATGGATAGTACGTGTTCCCATAGGCATATGGTCATTTATGTATGTGTTAAAATCTTCTTGGTGCAGTTCATAACTTTACTTGCTGTTTCAGAACTGACACTTTCCAGTTGCCAGGTTAATTTGAGAAAACAGTATTTTGAATGTGGAAGATGAGTTAGAAGACCTTAGTATTCATGTTAATAACAGATTTTATTATCTGAACTGTGATAAGAATGTGTGCTGTTCAGCAGTGACCTCTCAAAGAATGAGGCAGAACTCATTTATGGCACAGGAGGCAATTTCTTTATATTTACCTTACTTTACAGACCATTTTTTGCAGTTATTTATATGAATAGTCACAGAGAACTGCATGCATGTCTTATATCTATATTGTAGCTTGTGTTAAACTGATCCCCACACTTATTATGTAAAAGCATTCTTGAAGATAAGTGAGGCACTCAACTTAGTGCCTTCTTTGTAAAATCCCTTTTGCTATGCATGACATGTCCTCTGTATTTTTTTCCTTCCAGTAAATTATAAAGCTTTTTTCTTTCCATGAATCTCCTTCCAAGAAAACACATACAGCCTAATAGCACTCGCCTTGAGAACTGTGCATTGCTTCTACTACAAAGCCGTGTTTTCATTGAAGAGATAATTATAATATGGTTTAATGTTCTTGTCAACCCTGAAACACTGTCCCTAAAGAGGGCTATTCTGGTGGATATCTTTTTGAAGAGAGTTGAATGTAGCTAAGAAAACACACATATAGCCACACACTTTTCTGATAAACCAAGGCAGGTTTTTAATACAATACACACTCTCTGAAAAGAATTACATGTTTTCTAAGGCATTAATTCAGAGCTGCCTCTTCCTTCAAGTTTCACTTTTAAAAATATACAAAATTTGACTGGATTTGTTTATTTTGCTTTCCTCTCCCTTCCCCCCAGTTATATTTATAGACTTCAAATGTATACGAGGACATAAACCCATAATAATCATTAAAATGCTTTTAATGCGCTTTGAGGCACAGACTTCAAATGAGTAAAAAAGCCCAAACTGGAACACAAATGGTTCTTCCCAGGCAACAAACATGCTTGGCTGTTGATATGCTATAATTTTCTGCTTTACTTAGTAAAAACAGCAATTACTTATTTGTTCCATATTCTCTCCCCCCCCCCACCCCCCCCCCCCCCCCCCTGGCCCTGCCGTCTTTCCTCCCCACTCCCAGAGGAGTGGGAGGAAAGATGAGCTGAAGAACTCCCACTGGTCAGATAACAACAGTCCAGTAACCAAGGTACAACACAAATCACTAT
>NDXB01017086.1:0-64971 GCA_002631895.1 Agapornis roseicollis
CAAGGTCCTCCACCTGGGTCGGAGCAATCCCAGGCACAGCTACAGGCTGGGCAAAGAGGAGATCCAGAGCAGCCCTGCAAATAAGGACTTGGGGGTGGTGGTTGATGAGAAAATGAACGTGAGCCGACAGCAGTGTGTGCTTGCAGCCCAGAAAGCCAACCGTATCCTGGGCTGCATCAAAAGGAGCATGACCAGCAGGTCGAGGGAGGTGATCCTGCCCCTCTACTCTGCTCTCATGAGACCTCACCTGGAGTATTGTGTGCAGTTCTGGTGTCCTCAACATCAAAAGGACATGGAGCTGTTGGAACAAGTCCAGAGGAGGGCCACGAGGATGATCAGGGGACTGGAGCATCTCCCATACGAAGACAGGCTGAGAGAGTTGGGGCTGTTCAGCCTGGGGAAGAGAAGGCTGCGTGGAGACCTCATAGCAGCCTTCCAGTATCTGAAGGGGGCCTATAGGGATGCTGGGGAGGGACTCTTCATTAGGGACTGTAGTGACAGGACAAGGGGTAATGGGTTCAAACTTAAAAACGGGAGGTTTAGATTGGATATAATAAGGAAGAAATTCTTTCCTGTTAGGGTGGTGAGATGCTGGAATGGGTTGCCCAAGGAAGTTGTGAGTGCTCCATCCCTGGCAGTGTTCAAGGCCAGGTTGGACAAAGTCTTGGGTAGCATGGTTTAGTGTGAGGTGTCCCTGGTTATGGAAGGGGGGTTGGAACTAGATGATCTTAAGGTCCTTTCCAACCCTAACTATTCTATGATTCTATTATTGGGGAACAAAGCTTGAAGAAGATTTTCTCTTCCCTTACTGAGTTTATATTTTAGCCCTGAGCATGTAACATCTCAATACCTCTGAGAAGCTCTGAAAAGAACCTGTTCAGAGGGGACTACATAAAAGATAACAGCAAGCAATATTATCACTATAGTAATAGGACAGCCTTTAGCTCCCTTTGAATATAGGGACTTGTGGGAACCGAGGAAAAGCTCGTCTATTTGCTATGCCTGTCAAGTGTCTGAACACAGCAATAATCTCACAGAAATACCTGAGAAGGCCACTCACCCTCAAGATTCCTTGTATGAGAAACTGTGGTGAAGCTTCCTTTGACACTGGTATAGAAAACATGAGGGAGCATAAGAGAAAGCATTGACAACACTATGAGATTCACTGTAACTTCTGTATTTTCTCTTTCTGGACAGCAATGAGAGTGAAACAATTGGCTGAGCAATATTGATGACACACAGGATTGTTTGATGTTCTTGTCACCATTGTTTATTACATCCAACAGAAAAATATCTAAAGCTGATGTTATTTAGTTATTTTAAGAGTCATAGATGTTAACATCTATGTTAACATCTTAACTAACAATCCTATCATTTTCTTAATGAACTTTCTCTGTTAAAAAGAAAATAAAACATGTTATTAATTGGTAAGGGCCAGGTTTTAGCTCTGACCTATAATTATTTATGAAAAGTTTGGATTAATTTCCTATACAGGAAATTGCCCTGAGATCACTTCAGCTATGAGATTGACATAGACAAAAGACACCTCCCTCTTATGCTGTATTGGTTTCTGAGAATTGTGATCATGTAATAGGTGCCACAAAGGTCCTTCCCACTGTAGCTTGTTGAAATTGTTTACCACAATGTACTACAGTAATTTTGCCCAAAGTATACCTAGATCACAAATAGGTACAACTCTCATCCACTTTCATCCTATGGTTTGGAGACTTGCACATAAATTTATATTTATATTTATATTTATATTTAAGACAGTTACAAAATTCAAACAAGGTAACAATGAACAAAAGAAGCAGCAATGGACAATCTTTTGTTTGTATAGTTTTACTGATAACACAATGTCACTATAACTAGATCTAACCAGTAATACTATCCATTGAAAATAAACTACTTAAAATGTGAAGTTTGGGGGCTGAAAGAGCAAATTTTTCTGCTGTTCTTAGGAAAAAGCTCGTGGCAAAAGCATTAGGCAGTATGTGTTCCTGTTTAACTGATGTGTTCCTGTTTAACTGAGGCTGGATTACTTACTAGAAGTCTTCTAAAGGAGCTTATTTTTACGGAAGCTCAAGATTGGGTCTGAAAAGGCTGCTTCATGGGTTAATGTATTCACCTATAAATAAAAGCAGTGACAGCTCTCCTGTCACTACATGCTGATGGACGGTTCCTTTTTCTACCATTACAGCCTTGTGAATGTGGGAAAATTAATTTAAGTGGTAGTTAATTTCTAATGAATTCCATTCAAGCGGTTAATATAGTCCCTTGATGTTATGGTAACCTTCATGGATCATTGCATTATGTAAATAAATTCTACTTTATGCTGGTTTATTAAAAAAAAATGGAAGATTGGTGAGTCCAGTCAAACCTTCACTTCTACAAATAAGCATAAAATTTCTCCAGAAATCACTAAAAATAGACTTTTAAGAGGAGTACACTTGATATCCTACAAAGCATACCGTTCATCTTTATAAGACATCTAAATTTTATATCATTTTGGCAGGATCATCTATTATTTGGAGTAGAGAATAAGAAGACTTTCGGAAAGGAAACCTCTTCTCTCAAAATTATATTAGAAATGCATCTTGTGTGTCCTTGAGGGACTCTCCAAGCCCTTAGATCAGCTGTTTTGCACAGCCGTGAATCACTGGACAGGCTTCGCACATCCCAGCTCCCACTTTGTTCCCTCTTCTGGAGAAAGACCTCTGACAGGTTTTGTTTTGCAGAGAACATATACATGGCATCTTACTCCTCGAAGTCATGATTCTTCCAGCTTATATCAGTGGGGTTTAGATTAGGATGTGCTATTTTACTGAAATATTAAAATTCTTCAAGAATAAAGTAGTGTGCCATATTTATTTTAATGCATTTTGGTATTCAAATTCATGTCCATGTACCTTTTGAAAGGTAATGAAGGGTTCTTTTTACTGTGCCACACATATTATTTGAAGGATATTACATATTACTTGAAGGTTCTTTTTACTGAGTAATACATATTACTTGAAGTATATTGTGTAAGCACAGAGCCTTTTCTGGTGTATGCATTGAGTGAGTTTTTCGACATCCCCAGTAATATGTGTTGAAACTACACCCCTTATGTGTGTCTAAACTTAGGGAGTTAAAAATAAAAAAAGGACAACAAAATGGCCTTTGCTCTTAGTGGCTATTTCAAACAAACAAAACCCCAAACATAAGCTGCTGTTCAGTCCTTTGGTAGCCTTATGCAACCAAGCCACTTGATGATAGACAATAATTAGTGTATACCTAGACATAAATACGTGACCGCAGCTGGTCCAGATAACTTACGATAGGGGACTTTAAAGAGGTGGGTCAGGACATTTTTGGCCTATTGATTTAATGTATTCTGTAAAATACTGAAATACCAGCAGTTGAAAGTAAGGGCCACAAACTTGTAAGCTAAATTCTGCAGTATAAAAGGGTTTTGATATGGAACAAAAGTAATGACATGAAAATAAACAGAAAACAGGATTAAGTGAAACATGATGTAGCTTGTGTACACCATGTCAAGCGAAAGTATCTTTGACTTTTAGAAAAAAATACAGTAGATCTAATCTTTCAGGAGTTCAGAAAAATGTAACAGTTCATTTATGTAGTTAACTACAACAGAGAAAAAGAGGACCACCTAATGGATTTTAAGATTAGTAAGGACGTGACTAGAAGTGAGATGTGTGAGAGGAAATGCTTGTAGGCAGTACCTCTTATTACACCATTGAGGCAGAAAAAAAGCTGGTAAGCTTTGGGCATACATGAGATTGACTTGTATTGTCAAAAGCTTTCCTATTTTTTTCTAACTATATCAGTGATCCAATAAAATATATTACCTCTCCTTACAAACCTTATCTCACAAATTCAAAAGTTTCACAAAAGGGCTGTTAGAATGATGAGAGGAGCAGAAAGACTGCCTTGTGAGAAAAGACTAAAATTACTTGTTTAGCTTAGGAAAACAAAGATTGAGAAAGGAGGAGATAGCTGCCTAGAAATAAATATCAAGCAGGTAAATTCCACAGGAACAGAAGTGTTATTTAGCATAAAAGATAGTGTTGGCATAAGTATAAACAAGTCTAGAGCTGCATAAACAAGTGTAGAGCTGCAGTTAGAAGAGTAGGCAGAGGAGGGAAGACCTAGACCCTTTCAAAGATCAGTGCTAGCAAAAGACACTTAATTTTGAATTCAGAACTTAATAAATTTATTTAAATAATTGTATTAAGTAGTTGCCAGAATAGCAGAGTTGGAGGTTATGTATATATACTGCCTTCATGACTTTTTGCAGGGACCACCAATTCTCCCAGTGAACTGGCCTAGCGCTGATTGTAACCATACTACTCATAGGCAGCATCTTTTAAAGTACCTGTGTAGACTCTGGGGCTGCTTGTTCCCAGCCTTTTCCTCATTTAGACACTGTTTGCTACCAGTCTTCAGCCACATACAACAGAGAGGTTGACGTTATTCCCTGCCTGTTCCTTTGCTTACTTACAGCCACCAAATGGAATCAGTGTATTTTTAGATCGAACAACTTCACAAAGTTAATTTCTTTTTTTTCATTTTTGCACAACATAGCACATAAAACCAGGTGGCTTCTTGAAAAATACTTCTCTCAACACTGTATTCACATTTACGGACAACAGATTTCAAAGTCTAATGCACAAGCTCCTAGGTGAAATGGTGAATTTTCCATTTCTGGAGGCAGGTGGATAACTCCAGCAAGTGACAGCTTCATCTTGGGTGCCAATATTCTCCTCGTACCCACTTTCATCATTTTTAGATCAGGTTCAATGTGTTCACTGTGATGAAGCTCTTATAAAGATTGTTGCCTCCACTACGAGTGGGATACAGAGCAATAACGAAACTGCTGTGGTTTATCTCCCAGAGGTATAGAAGTAAAACACCACCACTTACCTAGAAAAACTGGGCTGTAAACTGTGACAGTTCAATAACAGCTTCGTGGGCAGTTCAGCTATTCCTACAGGAAGGCAAATTCAAGTCCTGGAGAGCACAGGAGACCATACAGATGAGGGCATGACCCCTCATAGTTGTGGTGAGTTAAACTTTTGGCTCATTAGAAAAAAAACAGCCCCTTCTCAGCCTCTAAGACTAACATGTTCAGCCTTCCCCAGTGAAAATCACTGGTAGAGATTTCAAACTCCAAGTTATTAATCTGATGAACTGCAATGGAATAAATGTTAGTGTTTAAATGTTCTAATCATTAAAGTTATAATCAGCCTTATTAAACTGAATGGGGCTACTGTGTCTTTAATTTGCACCATAGAAGTCATTAGATAGTTTTCAGCAGTGTACACCAAGGTACGTCTGCCCTTGCTGATTCAGAACTGGAGAATATGGTGACACTACTGGTAGATGTAAGCTAGCTTTGGTAATGAACTTTCTAGATTCACGTATATGAAGCTCCCTGAAACTACAGACAGTGGCACTACAGAGGAGATAGCTGAACAGAGTCTGCAATAGCACATTGTGTCATTTACATTGTTAAAGAAAGAAAAGAAAGCAGCCTGCTTCTCAGTTTCTGTTTCCATGCTTAAGAGTATTTGTTTTTTTTATTTTTATTGTAAAATACTACTTCCAACCTTTAATTGTCCTTTCCCAAGTCACAGAACCAAAGGATGTTCTGTAAGAGTCATCTACTTCACCTCCACAAATTAAGGGAAGTTTCCAGTTGTTAGTACTTTGCAAAGGTATTAGCACTTGCTCTTAAGGCTTGCTCTTGTGCTTTTTTTCCCACCTCTGTACATGGTACAATAAGACAGTTGGAAAAGCAACCTGGTGTCTACAGAACCAAAACATAGCTATTATTTTAACTGAGTCTGGGAAACTGACTTTGGTAGCGTCAGCATTTGGAAAGGTCACCTGTCAGTCAGCTAACTTCAGTGTGTACCACCTTGATCGGAGCAGAAACAGGTTCCCTGGTTACTATTGTTCCCAAAGACTTCTCCCTCACCTGTCATTATTGCAGAGCTATTGTCCTGAATTCAGCAACCAATAGTGTAATTCCCATACCCACAGCTGCAGACAAAGCCTGGCAGTCATTAATATACATGAGCTCTGTATATTTATCCTGCAGTTGACCTAAATACATCTCTACCTGTTGCCTATTAGGAATCTCAGTCTCATTCCCTAGAACAGTTCTGAGAAGTTAAGCAAGTTCAGTCACTCGCAACTGCAAATAATTTTAATAACTGTATGATGGAAATGGTCACAGGACACATCAGTTGTCATGCTCCTACTCCACTGTGGGGGTTTAAAGAACGAAGAATTTCTGGAAGGGATAACCTAGACACAAAACCAGCATGAAACCAGAAGCCGCAAATGTAATTGGAACCTGAGTCTTATTTCAGTTTTCAGTGTACGGATTCTTCTTCCTGTGTTATTGGGTCCTATTTATGCCTTAAGCCATTTTATATTCTAGCTGTGCACTCCTTATCATTCCTCTCCCCTTCACCTTCTGCCCACACAACATCTGTGGAAGGGGAAGAAATAAAAAAGCATATGGAACTAATATAGATGGTATTTTTAGTATTCCAGGACTAAATATTTGGCCTTGGTAGCTTAGGTAGCAGCTGTGTACCCTATCCTTTGAAAACAGCTGTTTAAGTCTGTAATGAAGGATGTGAACCCTTAACTACCAACCACTAGGCTACTGGCTGACATTATTCCAGATTCTTGTTTTGTAGTTGTCGTAAACAAACCCAAAATAAATATGCATCACCTTCAGCTCTAGTCACCTTCCTCACATCAGCCAAATTACAGAAAGCTTCAGAATTCAATGGGTTTTTTTTCAGAGCACACCTGTAACAGTTTGTGGATACCAACTACAATGGTACTTAGAAGTGTTAGCTTCAGTATTGCTGCCTAACAGACAGAGAAACCAAGACAAAAGCAAAATTACTTTTCCAAGATTATACAGCACGTCAATAACAGAGTACAATTATAATTCAGAGTCTTCTGGTTTCTAATCCTATAATCCTCTTCCCAAAATCTATTAGCACAACCAAGTATGCTGTTCCAGTGATAGCTGTGAATGCTCCATTCTTTTGCACATTCCACCCCACGTATCAAACTGACCATTCAGATGACAACATGTGAATAATTCACAGTTGCATTAAACAACTCAATTCAAATTACACGACATCTCAGTTTCTGACTAGCAACACTAAATTCAATGGCTTTAACTCTGAAACAATTTTTTGTAATTGCAGGTCATTGAAATACAGGCTGCTGAGTCAGCCCTGTATAAAAACTTGTGTTATGCTAAACAGGGAGACAAAAGCATAGCAATTTGTGCCCCCTTTTTACTTATAGTAATCCTATCTCTGAATTCACTCCCTGTTGCTGAGTGTAGGCAGAATTTAATAGACACCAACCTAGCATGAGTACCCCACACTACTGCATTCAAAACATCTGGACAGAGCTGTTTATAGGGACACAGTAAAAGCTGTACAAAAGACAAAAAAAGGGCAATGGTAAAGCCTCAATCGTTTATATGAGTGAGCCCAAAACTTTGCAGAAACTTGCTGGGATCTGAAATAATTATTATTTATCTTCTTTCCTGTAGACATCTACACACAATGGCTTACTCCACCCAAAAGGTAATGATTCCTGGGTGTTGCCTTTTTATTTGGATTAAGGTTTGGGAACAGTAGAACAGTATTCCAGAAACACCAGAGAGGACTTCTCTGAAGGAGGATAAGGCTAAGAACACTCCCTAATACACGCTCTGAATGATCAATATAACATTAAATGACAATTTCGGACACTAGAACTTAAAAAAAAGTTGTAACTTTATATTAACTAAAATGCCATCATCTCCCCTCAAAACCCAGTGAGAAGCAGCAAGGGTTGTTTATGTTGGCATTACTGAAGTTATATGGGATTATGTGTGCTGTAACTTAAAAATTACAAGACGTTTTTACCTCACCTATGAACAAAGCCAAAAGCTAGAACAGTTTTTCAACATATATTTATTTACCACCTAGGAACCCACCTGAGTTTGAAACTACTGGTTCTGCTATAACAGCTTTCAACATCTAGAGTTTTGTGTTGGTTTTTAGAAAGATTAATTGTATATTGTAATAATGCACATCAACAGACTTTATTTTCATTATGCTTTAATTAAATATAAATGCATCTCGAGAGTCTGATGATTCAGCTTTACCCATACTAAATTAACAGAGAGAAACTACTTTTCACGGCTAAAAGTTGTGGCTTTCCATTTCAGTTCTCAGCGTCCACGATCAGAAGTTACAGCAAGGGCCCTTAAGAACTCAACGCTCTCTACTTTAGCGTTAAGATGAAAGGCGGCCACCTTCATCATTTGGCAATCTGTGTCTCCAGCAGCCAGGTCCCAGATGTCGTTGGGCAGAGGGCAAGGTGTCAGCGGCAAGGATACGGAAAACCGGACTCCAGGCTAACACTGCGCTCACCCTCTGCCCTCCGGCGTCCCGCTGCGGAGTTGTGGCCGCAGGGCTACAGCTGCCGTTGCTTGTGCCGGGGGTTGGTTTTGCAGAGCACGTAGAGCCGGCCCCGCCGCCGGACCATGAAGCAGTCCTTGCAGCGCCTCTTCAGCGACACTTTGCTCTTCAGCCCCGCGACGAGCGGCGGCAACAGCCCGGCAGGCGGCGGGAGGGCCAGTAGGGGGCGGGGGGCGGCCGTTCGGCACCACGGCGGCAGGGCCCGGCTCACCGGGGCGGGCAGTAACGCTGCCCGCCACCACGGGGCCAAGGAACTGAAGGGCGAGCGGCCTAGCGAGCCGACCGGCCCCGCGACCGCCCTGGCCAGGAGAGACAGCATGCTCTGCATCCTAGGGGATAGAGCACTGTGAGGACACACACCCCACGCCACACTACAGCAACAATCCTCCCTGTCCCTCCTTCTCTCACCGTCCCCAGCCCCTAACGCAAAGCACCCAGCACTGACCGGCACACTCCCGACCCCGGGCAGCAGATCCCCGCTCACCGCAGGCGTTCACGCCACGGCCTGGCGGAAAAGCCTGGTTGCCAGCGAGGGGCGGAACAAGAGCAACTGTCGCGCCTGCGCCCGCCGGCGGCGGGGGGGTCACGTGTCCGACACAAGATGGCGGCGCCCGGAGCGACCTTCCGCCGCTTGCTGTTACTTGGTCGGTCGCTGCCGGTGGCAGTTGCCACTCGGCCCTACGGTGTGCGGGCTTCCTCTACCGGCGAGCTGGTAACGCACACCGGGCAGGTGAGCGTGCAGGGCCGCGGAGAGAGGAGGACGGTTCGGCGGTCGGTGTTGCTCCTCTGCTGGGGAGGGCGGGCGCGGTAGGGCCGCGTCTCCCACCGTGCTGGTGCCTGTGGAAAAGCACTGCTGGTGTTGCTATTGGCACGGTGATGTGCTTCATCTAGTATGCGCTGCGGAAATCGGTGCTCTTGGATGATACATAAGCAGAGGTACACGCGCGGTCTCAAAGATAAGAGCTAATTTGTGCCGTACGTCCGGCGTCAGGAGTCCTTGCATATGGCAGGGGTTTGGAACTGGATGATCTTTAAAGTCCCTTCCAACCCAAACCACGCTATGATTTATGAACTGGGAGCAAGGTCACTAACTGTTACCAAGTACTGTGGTGTGAGTCCAACGGTTGATACGGGTGGCAAATTGTCAGGTAGGAGGTACTCTCCTGTCAATACCCCGGTGTCAGTGCCTTGTAACTCCTTTTCATCCGTTCTTCGGTGTCAGAACTGAGAGCTGGGGAGGCTTGTGTAGCACCTTGTAGAGATGGGAGACAAGCAGGGCTGATGGAGCTAGTGCAGGAGGGCTCTTTCTGTGCTTACTGAACCCAAACATAAATAAACATGAATTTCCTACTTTAGTCCACCTTACAGATGGCAGTGTGGGATCAAGGAACAGCATTATAAGTAATTTTTTCTTTGTTTCTATTGTCAGAGCTAAGGCTTCTACTTCTTGGCTTTATCCCCACTTCCCCCTTTCTTTTCTATTTTCCAACCTAAAATGTACTTTACTGTGTGACAGAAATTTTCTGTGCAGAACATACATGTAAGATGATGCTAATGCTTGGAACTGAGGAAACAATTTCAACTATTAGTCTTGACATGTTTTAAGCCTTTGTGTTCTTTATTTATTGTTATTGCTTTTTAAGTCAATCAAGTTTATTTTATTTCTTAGGTATATGATGAAAAGGATTATAGAAGAGTTAGATTTGTTGGACGGCAAAAGGAGGTAACTCATTCTACTTCTAGTCATAGTAGAGGGTGTAGTTTGAGGGATTTCTTATCTCTCATATTGATGATCGACGTCCTCAACCTGCGTGTCATTAAACAAACAAACCTAAGCTCCCAAAATACCCCAGCAACAAAACAGCAAACCAACCAACTCCCAAAAACCTCAATCAGAAAAAAAAAAAACAACCCCAGAAACCTACTAAACCCAATCTGGTATAGGTTTTGGTTTTTGGTGGGTTTTCCATTACATTAAAAGTTCTAATTTTCAGGCAGTTTATAGTAATTTCTATATATCTTTCTAGTTTTTGGGAAATTCAAGACTTGGCCTTCACCTGCTAAGTGCTTACATTTAGGCATTTGAACATCTTAAAATTGGACTTTCTATCTTAAGCATTTTAAGCTTGTTTTTAGTTCAGTTTATGTTCAGAAAATAACATAACTAAATGCCCTGTTGAATTGTGCATCTACACATCTGTTTAAATGCATGTTTAGAAGCTTAATATGCTTCTGCATCATTAAAATCCTCAGCTTTACCTAAATCGAGTTTTTAATAAAAGCCACCTCATTTTCAGAGCCTGGAGCACATTTGCTGAACAGTGATGTAACAGCTAAAACTAAAATTTAGGGTATTCTGAAATAATGAAGCCTCAAAGGCAAAGTCAAGTAACACAGCATCAGCCAAATGTACTGTGAAGTGACCTGGTGCACCTGTTGCTGCTGCTTATCAGTAGAGTGGGTATGTGAAATTATAAGTCCTTTAGCACAGAGTTCTCTCTAATGATTGAACAGTGCTGCTCCATTAGGCATCTGCTGGTTTTAGAGAGAGAAACAGAGATTGTTTCAGCTAAATTGTATTCTTCAATGCCTAAACATCTCATGAGTGCCTTAGTGTTAATGCTGTAAACGTGTATATATAGTAGAGGCATTAAATATAAGGTGTGATAGATTTTTAATGCAGTTGTTTTATCTTACTCCTGACCTTACTTGCCCCACTGTTATTTTTATCAGCAGTGAGTCTTTTGTGATTTTATCAGGCAGTCACTAAAACATAATACATAGGCAGTGTCAGTTAAATGTCTTGTGTTCTTGGCTGCTTGGTCCTGCTCACCTCTGTCCTGAATCTGCTTAGGTCACATTGTAAACCTGAACACTGATGTGGCCTGTGTATCGGGGAAAGGGATTACTTTTGCAGAGTTGACCATGCAGTAGTCACTGATCTGGCTTATAGCACAGCCTAAAGGTTGGTGAAGGAGGTAGGAGGAAACTCAGGAAGGAACTACTCAAGATGGCTGTAGTGGAAACTGCTTGTGGAGGCAGTAAATGGTAATTGCTTTCTATCAGAGTAGGAAAGGTATCTCAAAGTTTCTTTTTTTTCTCTTACAGGTGAACAAGAATTTTGCAATTGATCTGATAGCAGAGCAGCCTGTGAGTGAAGTTGAAAGCAGAGTGATATCGTGTGATGGTGGTGGTGGAGCTTTGGGACATCCTAAAGTGTACATAAACTTGGTAATATCTTTGTTCTGTATATAGGATGTTTTGCCTGTAAATTCTTGTTTGTAAGTTTGTCTACTTTTGGGCATGCTTAGTTTAACAAAGTAAAAGGAGCCTATGATGCTCATTTTATGTAGTGCCTAATGTAAAATTAAGATTTCTAGTCAGAAGAGTTAGAGGGCTTCCACCTGAAGTGGCAGAAATTTCTTTTTGAAATTTTGATTTGTTTGATAAAGACAGTAATTTTAATTTTTTTAAGAGCTTAACTGAAACACTACGAACAAGCAGAGCCCTGAGAGCAAGAAATAACATGCTGCTTGTATTTTCAGACACTTACTCTAATTATTTAAATGCTACTGTGGTGTAGATTTAGGATACAGTTGCAGCATTGTTAGGAACATGCAGGTTTTTTTGACCCTTGCAAGTTCAAGGAAAAGAAATGTGGGGGTGGAAAACCCTAAACAAACCAACCAACCAACCAACCAACCCATCTTTCAGAATCTTGGTAGTTCCGAAGATTAAACGTTCAATCATGGTCAGAGAATCAATGAAGGTGTTGTCTTATGTTGTCTTATCCTCCTATTGACAGTAGTGATACTTTCCAGTGTATTCTTATTCTAGAGAGTAAAAATACTCAGGCTACTGTCCTGTGACCTCAGTGGAATCAGCGATGACTTGTTGCTTAGATACTGTTCTTTGGCAGACTCTAACTGCAAATGTCTGAAATTCTTTGCTTGCTCACCCAAAATTTAACTTTTGCTTAATATCCAAAACAGTGGTGGAGGAGAGCTGAGGTGCTTTAGTGTCAGTGTTGTTGTGACTCCGAACTATAATCACAAGCATTTTTATTTTGAACAAAACAAGAACTTTGTAATGATTCATATTGTATTATTCAAAGACAAATACTCAGAGATTCTAATTCATAACAATTAGGAAGCTTGCATTTTTCAGTCTTAAGTTAACTTATTCAGCACTCTCCATTTATATTGATTTGTTTAATTTGTGCCATGCTCTTCTTGAAGAATGCCTTAGGTTTTTTGTGAATTTTGTGATCATTTTTGATGTTTGTGTTAACAATCAAATTACAAGATGTTTGTGGTTTAGTTCTTGAAAGCTAATTTCAGCAAACAGTGAGAATGGTATTAAACCACCTTGTTTCCCCTAGCCTAAAAAATTGAAATCCAGGCTTTTGGTGGTGGATGGTAGCCTGGATTTTGCACTTCTAATCCTGTATTAAGGAGGGGGAACTATTTCATGACTCAAATGATTATATTGCTGAATAACAGAAGATCCCTGTCTTGTGTTTTGTTGTGTGAGGAAGGACTGCAACAAGAGCTTGCAGTCAGTCACACTTCTAAATTTTAAAAAACACAATGTGTCTTTTAGAAAGAAGAATAAAATTTTATACAGTGGTAACTGCTACTTTTCTCCAAAATGTTTTATTTCGGAATTCCCCCTTCCTGCAGCTAACTCTGTAGCTTACGTTACTGGTGAAAATTCCTGTCAAGATACAACTTGGAAATGCCAAATCCTGTTCTGAATTCAAATAATTATGAAATGAACTTTTCAGAACATTGGAACAGATACAGTTGGACTTACTTAAGATGTCCAGTTTGGTAGGAGTATGCTTCATTGCTGAAGAGATACCACTTGTCTTGACTTTAAAATTGTTGAGATTAGACCTGGTAGAGATCAGGCCTGGCAGAAGGGAAGCTGCATACAAAAAAGAAATCAAACATAAACCTCATACCATTGTCCTTGCTTGCACTGTTTCAAATAAGATTAAACTCTGTACTTCAGCTATATTGATCTATTTTAAGGTGGCACATATAAGTAAGACAAAATCTGTAATTTCTGGCAGTTCTATTAAGTGAAACTAGCAGCTCTTGTATTTTTATGTTTTTGCAGGACAAAGATACAAAGACTGGAACATGTGGCTACTGTGGACTTCAGTTTAAACAGAAACATCACTGAAAGACTGTCCCTGCATGCCTGCAGATTTCTGTTCACATGTTAATGGTTAACTATAAATAAACAACATATGTCTAGAAACCCAAGATTAGTGTTTGTGTTTAGGAATGTCCAGTCTGTAGCTTTTTAAACCTGGATTGTCAAGTATTGGAGAGCTGAATGTTATTGCAATACCTTCTTTGTGCTTAATTTGGTTTTCATGGAACAAATGTCCTGCCTTGTTTGGCAGGCTTGGAAGTGGCATTTGGCTGCAGCATAGGTTAGGTTTGTACTTGGTAGATTTGTTTTCTTGTTCAACACTGAATTGGATTTGTATGTTTACTGGGGGATTAATTATTCCAGGTGTTTGTCTTGGCATTGTTTGACACTCTTAATTTGTTCATGGCCTGGTATCTATAGCTAGATTCACAAATGGAAGCACAGAGATATTACGATATTCAGCATTACAATGCTTACTCCTGGAAGCAAACCTGTCATCCCTGAATTAAGTAGCTACACTTGCTACTTGATTAAAATAAACAGACAGTGCCTTAGAATGGTAATCAGTATGAGCTGGAGAACTACCTAATTGGCAGACGTGAAAGGTGAGGACATAAGCATTTGTCCTCCAGTTGAGAGGATAGAGTATAAATATCTGATTCTGTTTGGGCTTTACACCCTTGAAACCTCTTTAGGAGCTAGGTTTTGTCAGACTCAAAGCAGGAATTGCTCTATTATGGGGAGAAGCTTCTTCTTCTTTACTACAAATAATATGACAAAGAGAGCATCCACCCATCCATTGCTGCGTAACACCATCTAGGCTGTATGAGGCTGGTTGTCAGACATCATGTGCCTTCTTCCTTAATTTCAGGTTTTTAGCATTGCATTATATAAGAGTAACTCTCAAACAGAATGTGTGTCTGGAGAGTGAGAATCAGAGCTTTGGTCTTTGCTCTGGAGATCATTTTAATTTGTCAGCAACTGACTTTTTAAAATGATGGTGGTGGAACATGGTCCCAGGTAGTAATTTCTGCTTGGCAAAGTTTTAATGGGGAGTGATTTTAAACCTGCTGTTTATATCACTATAGTTAAATTGATGTGGTGGTATCAAGTTGAACCAAATTAAGTGGGTCTACAGCTGCTTAACTTGCTTGTGTCAAATTATGGGTGAAGTTGAACCAACACAGTCATTCTTATAGCAAGGTCTGAACTATTCTGTCTGTATAAGTTGTATGTTTAGAGGCTATACTCACATGTATGTAAACATTCATTCCACTTGTAAAAGCATAACCTCCCTTTCTGTGTCTTCTCCCTCTTCCTCCTCTCCTCTCTTTCTCTCCTGTCCATGGCTGCTGGTTTCAGTGATCATCCAACTGGCCTTCATTCTTTGTCATGACCTAGGAATTACTTAGGAAGTAATACTAGAGCTAAGAATTGTGTGCATTGACTTTTCTATAAGCTCAGGGTCTGACGGAGGCTAGATGGCTGATAGAATGGTTGTAGTTTTGTAATGTTAGTGTAGTGGCCAAATTCAAGAAGACTTAATGTGTGTTGTGTTTTGACTAGTGCCTGAAGCCAGTACAAAGATGACAAAGGATTCTTTCATTCAAATGATCTGTCAACTGAGCATATATGAGACGTTATGAATGGTCTTTTGGTAAGTCTGTATCGTGCTCTAAATATAAAATAATCACTTGAACTTACAGTGACTGTCTTCAAGTATAAGTCTGGTTTCATTTTAGTCTGGCTCTCTACCAGTTTGTAGAGGGTTTTGGCTGGCACAGTTCTCTTATGGTGTAATCATCTCTGCAAAAAGACTTGGAACAAGTAATCATATGTGGTCCTCTTCCTTGGGCCTTTGATTTTCTTATGAATAATATATCTCCTTGGATCACTGCTGCTCATAATAAATTAACAATGTTTAAATTGGCACAGCATCTGCTGAGGACCCAGACAAATCCCATCCCATTGGTTTCAACTATGGAATGCTGTTCTTGGATATTCTCCCTAAAGTACTCGTGATATGTGAAGCTTTTGACAACAGTGAAACAGAGAAGGTCTACTTCAATCTGCTGATCTTCATAAGAAAACTTGAGACCTTGCTTCTTAGAATTTCCTGTGTGCCAAGTTTATGTATCCAGTTGGGAATGGTTGTTTGTATGAAGCTTTGCACTTTGAGCCACACCATCCACATACCTGTGGAAAGATCAACCTTGATGTGCGGGACAAAAAACTGATGGAAAGCAAAAACTTTTACTGTGTTCACAAGTAGATACATGTGAAAATGGATCTATGAGGATAGACTAAAGCACATCAGTATCAAAGTGAGGATAGACGAAAGCACATCAGTATCAAAGTGAGGACAGACTAAAGCACATACTCACGACATCAGCATTACAGTTTTCAGGCAACAAATTCAGACTAGAAAGCAACATGGAATAAAACTTTCAGACTTAAATTCTATCAATCACTGTTTTGTTCCTTGTAGATAATTTATCCAGGCTGGCACTATAGTCTCTTACTCTCCGATAGCCAGAGGACAAACCGTAGTTTATACTTTGCTGTGGAAATATGAAGTATTATACATTGATGTGTAGCTTGTCTTAAAAGCTGTATGTTGCCTTTACCTATTATAACCACGTAGGCTTTTTTTCCCTTTACTGCCGCACGTGAAGCTTTTATTGGTGAAAATCACTTATGTGTTTAAACTTTGTAAACAAATAAGGACTATCCACCCTTTCCCCATATTACTTGGTAGCTGTCAGTTCTCTAATTAAAAACTAAAATGAATTTGCAAGGTGAGTCCTGTTTGTTCACAAAAGCAAAAAGCACGACTATGACTGCAGCATAATATGCAAGCTCAGCTTTTTAAAAACTTCTTTAAGTCCCATGGCATCTCATTGTACTCTGAAGCTGCTCTTATAACAAGCTTCTCCAAATCAGCAGATAGTATCCCTATACTTTTTACTCCCACCTGCCAGTAATAATTGCAATTTTATTTTAATGCTATTGCAAGTACCAGAGAAAGTACAGCATACTGTAATAGCTATAGAAATATTTGGTTCCGTAATATCCACATTGTTGGCTTTCTTTGGTGTGTTCCTGCTATTGGTCTACATTGATCTCAGAGGCAATTCAATCTTTCTGTGGTGGTCTTCAGGCATGCCACCTAAATTTAAAGCTAGGGATCCCTGAGGAGCACATCTGACAATTCAGTCTTGCCAATGGAATAATTGAAAAAAATGGCCCTGCATTCACCTTGTCATAGAGTTCATGGTGTGAATTATGATGTGGCTTCCTCTCCAGAGGTCCACTGGACTTGTATAACTAGGGAAGAACAGCAGTTTTGGTTTTCATAATCTGAGATGATATAGTAGACAACAAAAAAAAAAAAAAAAAAAAATTAAAAATATGAAAAGTTTTATTGCTGTAAATGTCACTCTGTGAATGAGTTCACATGGTTGCATTTTTGTCAAGCATTGTTTAGTGTTAGCAGCACATGCAGCAAGATGAGCCTTGAAGACTTTACGTGTCCAGCTTGTGACAGCTTTCATTCCAGGCTTTCCAGACTGCAAACCATTTTCTGCTGACTGACTGCAGTGGGAGGTTACAAGTGGAATGTGATTATCAATTTTTCCATGTGCAGAGCAGCTCATGGAGCTCAGATGTGTTTGAGATATGGTGAATTTAACTGACAGTTACAGGAACATTTTTCTGCATCTGAAAGCTATACAGTCATTATCAGTTATTCCAGGTTTGCATTGCCATTCGTCTCCATCCAAAACTGTTAGCATTTGGGTGTCAGAAGTTGAGCTGACAAAACAAAAACTGCCATGTGGAAGAACAGATCATAGAAGTGCAACAGAGGGACCAAGGTAATAACCTGTGCAGTATGGAAATGATGTGATGGAGTACTGGGAATATTGTCTTCAAGCTCCTCTGTGACCAAATGCTGTGAGATATGCATAACTGCAGTTATCCATATATCTTATGCTGATACAACATCCTGCTTTGGGAAGTCCTTGCAGTAGCCTGCTGTGCATGCATTTTTGTTGATGCCCTGGCAACTGTGTGCCAGGACAAATGCTATCAACAGCATTTTCTAGTGGATGTGTCATTTTAGTGAGTGTTAGTTTTCAACCAAGAAGTTCTTATCTCTAAGCAGTGTGAATCCAGTCGTGAAATGAAAACATTATCAGGCTTCTATGCTAATTTTCCCCCCTTATATCTCCAGTGGAGAAAACAAATTTCAATCTTAGAAGTCTGATGTAGTGTATTTACTTGGGACAGAACATTCTGGTGATATTCTTAAAAACAAGCTGAGTGATGTGCAGAGGGGGGATGCAGGCGCTAATGCTTGAATGTACTGTCAATTAGTCATTCATAACTATGAGGATCAGGAGCAAGGCAATTGCTTGTCTACACATTGGAGAAGATTCTTACCTAATATTGTTGATATATTTACTGTTTTATAAGCTTACCTCAAGTTTATTTGGATACTTGCTCCAGCTATTGGTCTAAGTTGTTCTGAGAGGCTCTCAGGTATGTTTCTGGAGGTTTAAAATATTTGGCCTTGGTGCCTATGAACTGGATGTGGTGAAATCTGGTATTTTCAGATCTGGTAACTGAGTTCCTCAGATTTCTGTATGGGAATTCAAGTTGGCTCTGTTTATGGTTGAGGAGGATGGGTTGCTTGGATTTTTGGGAAGGAACAGCGAGATGGTTGAGCTGGCTGGGTCTTATTCCTAGCAGCCCTTGGCAAAAGGATTAGTGACCATTTCTGTACACATGAATGTTGCAATGTAGTCCACAGTTGTTGTCTCCAGTTATGAACACTGGATGTCAAGCCAGAACACATGCTTGGGTGTATTTTGCTTGGCTTGTCCTCTTTAATGACCTTCCTGTAAGTAAAGCACAGGAGAAGCATTGCGTCAGGAGAAAAGTATATATTAGGAATTATTTTGGAAAGAATAGTGTGAAACAGAAAACAGTTACGCTGCTGCCTAAACTGTATTTTCTGTAGTCCTGGTCCTCCTATTAAAAATGAAAAAAAGGGTATATTAGAATGGGGAAAAAGCTTAGAGAAGGGCAAATAAGAAAAAGGTCTCTGTAGAAGAGAGGACAGGCTGAGTACTCTGTGACTCTTAGTCTGTATAGAGTTATGATAGAGATCTACAAAAAACTCAATGGTAGGGAAAAGTTGGATTGACTTTTGGAAAGACCAAGTCATAGTTATTTGTAAAAGCCAGAAAATAATGATGGGCTGATTCTTTTGGGAGTATTTAGTCAGGTTAAGAAGGAAAGTTGTGCTTTTTTTTAAAACAAAGTTGGGCATGCTACATGGAAATTTTAGACTCATAGAATCAGTTAGGTTGGAAAAGACCTGTAGAATCATCAAGTCCAGCTATTACCCCAGCACTGCCAAGACCACCACTAAACCGTGTCACTGAGGGCCTCATCTACATTATTTTTGAACACTTCAGGAACGGTGATTTCACCATTTCCCTGGGCAGCCTGTTCCAATGCCTGAACAGCTTTTCAGTGTTCAGAACAGAAGTTTTTCCTAATATCCACTCTAAACCTTCCCTGGCACAGCTTGAGGCCATTTCCTCTTGTCCTATTTCTTTTCACTTGGGAAAAGAGACTGACCCTCATCTCACTTTCAGCTAGTTGTAGAGAACAATAATGTCCCCTCTGAGGCTTCTCTTCTCCAGACCAAACAACCCCAGCTCCTTCAGCTGTTTCTCATCAGATTTGTGCTCCAGACCCTTCAGCAGCTTTGTTGTCCTTCTCTGGACCCACTTCAGCACCTCAATGTCTCTTGTAGTGAGGGGCCCAGAACTGAACACAGGATTTGAAGTTCAGTCTCACCAGTGTCAAGTACAAGGGGATGATTCCTTCCCTGGCCCTGCTGGCCACACTATTTCTGATACATGCCAGGATGCTGTTGTCCTTCAGTAATGTTTCCCAAGGAATTCTGCCAATCACCATCCTAAACAGGCCAAAGCCAGCCCTCCAAAAGTCTAAGGGGGAGGTTTTGGTGACCTTCTTCTCAACTTCTCCCAAGACTGAAAATTCAGTCATTTCATGATCATTTTGCCCAACCTGCTGGCTTAGAGCTGGTTCTAAAGGAGGGCACATGGATTAAAAACTATCCCATGTTCAGAGGACAGCTACTAGGACAGTAATACATACAGTGTAAAAGACTGAAGGAAAATGAACAAAATAGAAGGCAAACAAGGCCAATAATGAGCATAGAATTACTTTAGAATTAGCAAAAGGTTTAACACGTTGGTCTAATGTGAGAGGGATGTGGTGAAATAGGTGATGTAAAAAGGTAAGAAAATTAAAATATGTATGTTCTATATTATGTAATTGTAATTTCCAGTAATAGGCAATCAATGGATTGTTCTTTAGTAGTGGCTAAATTTAGACATTTTTAAATTGGCATGGCCAGATAATTAGTTTCAACAGAACTGCCCAATGAACTTCCTGAATCATTAATGTTGATTTTTGATAAGCTATAAAATACTGGATAAAAAGCACAAAACCAGCTAACATGCCAACATTCAAAGAGGGTAAAAGGCATGACCTGGATAATTACATGTCTGTCAGCTTGACATCACTTCTGGGCAAAATAATAAGGAACCTAATTAATAATGAATTAAAGAAGTGTTGTATAATTAGTGCCAATCAACATGAGTTATAGGAAAACCAGACCATGTCAAGCTAGCATGGTGTATTTTTGATGAAATTAGAAGTAGTGGTTGATAAAGCTAAAAGTGTTAATGTAATATCCACTGATTTCTGTGAGGATTAGACTTAGTAGTCCATATTTTGATTCAGAAATGGAAGTCTAGCATAATCAAGCAGCAGCACTTCACATGTTTTACATGCATTAAAGGATAGTTAATTCCTAGGTGTGAAAATGTCAATGTAAAATGAAACTCATTGCTGAAAGGCCACATTGCTCTTGCACTCTTGATGGCATTCTTTCTCAACCCTATGGCGCTTAGCTTCTTATCAATGTCCTAAAAACCATGTAATAGCTACTGATGGTTTGCCAAGGATTGAAAGGTTGAACACTTGTTAAGTAAGGAAGAGGATTCAGCAGTGATACTATTTGCTGCCACTTACCCAGTCAAGGTTGGCACAAAGCTGAATGAGTTTTAATGCAATGACCCTTACAGGAAAAATAAAATGCTGTCCATATTTACTGTAAAAATGTACTTCTGTTAAGTGATAACCGTAACAGCATCAGTCGTGATTTATCCTGCACTAGTAGCAGCCTTAATAACTTCAGGTAGCACGAAACAATGACTATTATATATGACTGGGGGAGTTTGTTGATCATCAAATCAGTTTGAGTTTCCAGTTCAATTCTGTGTCATAAATAACTTTTATGAACTTTGGAGGGATAAATAGAAATGTACTGAGCAGACATATCTCTCTGAATTTGATGTGAGTGCATTTACTTGAATGCTGTGTCCAGTTTGAGGTCTGTGGTTCATTAATTAATATGGCTAAATTAGAGAAAGTTCAGAGAAAGCCATGGCACTAATTGCAAGAGTAGGAAATGTGTTGTGTAATGAAAGACCTAACAATCTTCATCTTTTCACTTCTTCATAAATGAGGTTAAGAGATGACTTGATGAGGGTCTACCAGTACAAATGCAAGGAACAAAAACCTTGATAATGGCATCTTTAGTTTGGCTAAAAAGGATAAGATCTAGTGGCTGGAAGCTATAGATAAGCAGATTCAGACAAGGGGGAAGGAAGCTTCAAAGTGTGAATGATTTACCAAGGACTGCAGTAGATTCTGCAGCACTCTTGACTCTTATTTTTAAGGTTGATATTTGTGAAAATGTGTATTGATTGAAAAAAGGTTGAAATCTGGAAGCCATTACTTATGGCCTGTGTTATAAAGGCAGTGGTCCATTCTCAATCATAGAAATGAAATATGTATCAGGCCAGAGACACTGGTTCCATTGAACAGTGATGCTGTTAAAGATATCTTCCAGACCTTTTTCTGAGTAAGGCACAAGAAGGACTTGAACTTTGTTTTCCTAGAAGAATACTCTAGTAGTCTGAACGATGGGGACTTGAATTCTGCTGTTGCGGAAGAATCTCTTGCTTATCGCTGTGTGGGAAAAGACCAAACCTCAAATCCTGATGTTTATCCTGATGAGGAATTGTCATCATCTGCTGGATATTTAACAAAGCCAGACAAACTAAAGTAAAAGGAAGTCAACTCTTTAGGATATGATCAGTTAGAGGACTTCGTATCTGTTCTCACTTGAGAGAACATAGGTGAAATCTGCACTACTTCTTGAGATGAAAATGAAAAAGGATTGCTTCTATTGAAACATAAGTCCCAGCTTCCAAAAGTTATGGTAATTTTGTTTTTGTCAGTATTGCTTTTGTGATGCTCTTGATACTATACCAGATTCTGGAATGAAGATGCTTGTGCTTCTGTAAGCTTTGTTTACCCTCTTAAATGACACTCTGGATTACAGTGGCTTCTCAGGTTTTCCATGGCTTTTATGAAGTAGCAAGCATTCAGCATCTCCTGTGTTGGATAATAGCATTTTCCTCAAGAACAGCCCTGGAATAAAGTGTTATTGTTTAATCATGAAATGTCTGATGTTGATGTCAGTTAGCATAAATTAGAAATCATCACACTGAGACATTTGGGGGGAGCCCAAGACAATATTAGGGGAACCTCTACATACTAGTGAAACATCTATTAATGCTAAAAGCAGTTGGAAGGATTTTTAATATATATTTTAAAATGAACAAACAAACCAAGACAAAAAGCAAACAATAATCTCTCGCAGAAGATTTAAACAGAGAAAAATACCAGAATTATTCAACAGAAAGAAAATATTTAACAAAAAAAATCCTGTGATTGGAAACCAGCTGATATTTATATGTATGCTGATGAAACATGTTCTATTCCAGTGGTAAATGGAAAGGATGTTAGGTCTCCCAGTAAAGACCTTTCAACTTGTAGGACTGGATAACATTGAGAACAATTGGCTGAAGAGCTTTCAATGTCATTGATATTGACAGGTCTAACTTCTTTGAACACAGGTAAGCCTTCAGAAGATTTCAAGAAAGTGATATCTAAAGTTGCTATTGATGGCAGCATCTTGCTGGTCATTCTTATTGTTTCCTGCTCCATTAAAAGAAAATGATTAGCATCTATTATTTTACCTCCGTGAAGGTTTTTATATGCTGCATCCTATAACCTTTGTTTTCTTTTGCTAAGATGCACAAAATGAGGGTTTATTTTTTTGTGACTCAACACTCAGCAATTTTTCAACACCTTAAAATATAATTAGCTACAGTGAATATAATAATGTAGCATTAAGCACATTGCTGTTGCATGCAGAAATAAAATAGTGGGGGGGGAATCCCCTTTGTATTTAAGGGAACAGATTCACCTTCTTGGATAGTGTAGTACTGGAAGCTTATGCAGACTTCCTTGTCCACTGTACCCTCTAGATCTTTGTTCATTGCAGTTCCTATGCAGTATATTTATTCTGTGTGCTAGTTCTGTTCTTGACTGTGTGACCTTGCATTCGATTGTATGAAATTTCATTGAGCTTAGATGTGCTCAGCTGAGTGGTTCAAATCACTTTGTAAGCACTTCTGTCTCTGGTTTTGCTTTTTTTTTTTTTTTCAATCCTCTGCAAATATTTGCATAATAAGACATGGTTTTTTTTTTTTTTTCAATCCTCTGCAAATATTTGCATAATAAGACATGGTTTTTTTTTTTTTTTCAATCCTCTGCAAATATTTGCATAATAAGACATGGTTTTTTTTTTTTTTTCAATCCTCTGCAAATATTTGCATAATAAGACATGGTTTTTTTTTTTTTTTCAATCCTCTGCAAATATTTGCATAATAAGACATGGTTTTTTTTTTTTTTTTTTTTTTCAATCCTCTGCAAATATTTGCATAATAAGACATGGTTTTGTATTTCTCTCTAATTCTGGATAACTGTTTTGTTTGGTGTCAGGCCTTGCCTAATGAGAAACATTCTTGTTTGACAAGGATTTCCTCATTTGGAGCAGCTTTTTGAAATCTGCCATCTAACTATTTCTAATTTCGTCTAATCATAGAAATATAACAATAGGCTAAAACTTTTCCTAATATACTCAGAGCATTTACTGGCTTTACATCTTTTACAATATGGCTCTTTCCTTGTGTCCTCTGTTCTCTAAGTTTTGATTAATTTATGTAAAACATTTTCCTCTGTGCCCTGCTTTTATTTCTGTTGTTTTGTTATGACCATGTGCATCGATAGTTTATGTAGTTATTTGTGAACATAATCTGTTACCCCCTTTTAAAGCAGGCTTTTATCCAGTGTTCTCAATTGACTAAAAATGCTGAAGATTTCAGATTTTTCTTTTTTGTGATCGATTTCTTTGCAGATATTCAGATGTGCATGTTTGTGGTGGAGGCAGCAAGACCCAAACTAAGATTGATTTATTTATTTATTAGTTCATAACAGGTGAAACCCCTCATTTTCCAGCTTGTGACTGATTTTTCTTTTTTGCAGTTCTCAAATTCTGAGTACTTGGGTGGTGGCGAATGTTAGCGGAAGGTTGGATAGGGATGCTTTCTTACGGTAAGAGTACTTTGTTGTGTAAGATATGCTTAGTAACACAAGGGCTAAATATAGTGCAAATATTCAAGTAATGAGAACAGACATCAGAGCTTTGGTTCCTTTGTTAAATGTTCTAAGAACTTGGCTATTATACAGCTAGGGTAATGATAACTGAGGTAGAAACATGAGCTGTGTTTTTTTGGACTCTGAATACAAACACATATGTCCCCTTCCTCCCCATCTCTTTTCTTTCTTTCTGTCTTCAGCTCACTGATGTCAGGCCAAGTCTATAAGTTGATGTGTTCATCTTCTGTATCTTTTGCTATATAGGAAATATTAACACTAAGATTTCTGGTCTTGGATTTGGGCATATGATTTTTATGTTCTGTAATTGTGTAATTGCCATGTTCTCTGTATCCTGTCTAGTTTTCCAAATAAGGTCTTATGTTAAAAAAGTACAGAATAAGCTTCCTTTCTTCCTTTCCTTTACAACTATTTAATGTTATTTAAAAGTTGGAGTTGGAGTGTATGCAACAAAACCAAACTGCACAGTACGAGAGAATAAGTTTTAAATATTTTCTTTTTATTTCTGCTTTTTACTTTCTGTACTGTCTTCATTGAGTTGTGCTCATTTTATGAGTTTTTCACCATATGGATATTTGTAAAATATTTTTACGAATATATGGGTAGCATTCCATGTTGGAAAATCTTAACTAGTTACAAAGCAAACATGATGCAGCATTTTCTTCATCGTGAAGGGTGGGAGAAAAGAGCCTTATTCCATTCAAGTCAAAATATATATGTGTATTCGGCAGTTGGAAAAAGTTGAGGGGGGAAACAAACCCACAATGATTTAATACATTTTTTGGTGGCATGCCAGTGAAGCCAAGGGAAGCCACATTGTCAGCTCATCAAGCTGAACCCCATGGTACTATCTGAAGTGCTTCATGCATCATTCATTACAGCAGGTAGAGGGACAGTGAAATGTGGTTCACTTTAGCAGTACACTCCTTTAGGACTGTTTGCTTAAGTGACTTAATGGCTTATTCTTAATGTTACTTTCTTTTATCTTGAGACCTCATAACTCAAAATGACCAAAAATAATTCAAATTCTTCTCGGCAGCAGGTCACCTGTGAAATGTTTTCTGTCTGACTTTATTACTTTTGAATACAAAGTGCCAAGAAAAATGTGTGTGTATGTTGGGGAACAGGAAAGATTTAGAGGTACATACATCTTCTGTGTACATCTATGGTTCCTGTATATCTTCTGTATACTTCTGTGGCTTTTTACAATGGTGACAAAGAAAATGTATTTTAAATCATGTAATCTGTACCTCATTATTGTCTGCTCCATTTTAAAAGCACTTAAGTCTTGACATAAACCATTCATAAGTGATATAAAAGTAGAAACAAAACAGAAATAAAGACAGTGAAATGTACTGGATAGGGAAAGAAGTAGTGAAAAAGCTAGTAAGTATTTGGGGGAAAGCAGCAGCAAACTTTGCTCTATGTTTTTGTCTGATTTCCCCCCTCTGCCGGTGTAATACAGAAAATACCTATGCAAATTACATGTAGGAAGTTTTAGAAAACTTTCAATACCTGACACAAATACAAGACCTTGAAAACTTAAAAAATGTCTCAGAACTGTCTAGAAGAATAATTGTACTTACTCTCCATGCATATTTTAAATTAAATAATCAGAAAAGATAAATGAACAGTCAAAATGAACATTTTATGTAAACAGAATTTGCCCAAACAGAAATTCATTTTTAGGTAAATTGCAGTTATGTGTAGCTATAGAAAAAGTGGCAGATTCAGATATTGATGTCCTTGGCTGTGATCAAGGAGGTAAAAGTTAATACTCCCTCTGTGTTAAGACCCTGGTATAACTATATATAAACCAAAACAAATTAAATACAAGTCTGACAAAAGAAAGACAAGCAAAACATACATAATCATAGAATCAGAGAATGGTTCAGATTGGAAAGGACCTTAAGATCATCCAGTCCCAACCCTCCTGCCGTGGGCAGGGGCACTCCCACTAGACCAGGTTGTTCAAAGCCCCATCCAACCTGACCTTGAACACTTCGAGGGATGGAGCATTCACAACTTCTTTGGGCAACCTGTTCCAGCGCCTCACAGTAAAGAACTTCTTCCCTTATAGCCAGTCTAAACTTCCCCTGTTTAAGACTTAACCTGTTATCCCTTGTCCTGTCACTACAGTCCCTAATGAAGAGCCCCTCCTCAGCATCCTTATAGGATACTGGACGGCTGCTATGAGGTCTCCATGCAGCCTTCTATTCCTCAGTCTGAACAAGCCCCAATTTTCTTAGTCTGTCAGGTGATGAATAGCAAACATTTGTAATCGTTTTCTTGCTTTTGGGTTTAATTAGCCAAACAGAATGAATCCTATTTATTAGTATTTTGTGCTCTACCTGTTAAGAGCAGTGAATGGGAGAGGTGCCAGGCAGCTGCTAGAGGCAGAGCAGGAGGTACTGCTGCTTTTCTCAAATCTGACCCAAAGCCTGTGAGACTGCTGTTCCTCTCTTGCACTCCTCTCCATGTTATTACTCACATGGCACGAAGGGGGATGTTTTTCCCCCTCCTGTGCTTGCCCTTTCCTGTGGGAAAAGGGAGGACCAGCCAGCCTGCACAAGGTCTGCTAGTATTCCATAAGGAGTTGTTTATTGCCAAGTATGGTGTGAGCCCTGCTTTCTCTTCCCTTGGCCCTGCCCCTGGAGTGTAGAGGGGTGCCAACTCTTGCACGGAGTCCCCTAGAGGGGGCAAGAGTGCCTGTACATTCCACTCCTACATCCAGATTGTGTACAAAGGCATGGGTGACATGGTTTAGTGTGAGGTGTCCCTGCTTATGGCAGGGGGGTTGGAACGAGATGATCTTAAGGTCCTTTCCAACCCTAACTATTCTATGATTCTATGAAAAGGCATATAGAATAAAGATGTGAAGTGCAAGGTATTCATGCTAGAGAGGGAAGATAGATATAGTAAAAATCAAGGAAGAGGGAGGGAAAATGGAGCAATGTCAAAGTTATCTTTGTCTATAGAATGCCAGAGGCTTGAGATGATAATGAGAGGTTGAGGGGCAGCAGCAAAGGCATTCAGATGTCCTTTTAAGAGCTGCTTGGGGCAAACATAGTACTGGTATATGTACCAGTTGGGAAAGGCTTTGCCTGTGTGACCAAGTGATAGAATGGCTGTAGCTTTATATTAAGAACAAGTAAAATGTTTTTCATTCAACTTTCCTGCTCACATAGGAAGCTCAAGTGATGAAGTTTGCCTAATATACTGTTTTGATTTGGTATATCTGGTGGGAATTAGTAATTTCTTGGATGGGAAATGACTTGAAAAACAGCATATTATCCCTTTTCAAAAGTAAATTAGTAGGTAGATTTATGTGCCAATAAGGAGTAAAATGCAACTATGTGAGACAGACGTTGGTGTGTCTGGACACACTGTAGAAACAGTGATTTCACAAACCACTGTGAGTGCAGTCTTAGTATTGGTCTAGAAGCATGAGGGGTTCAACACGAAGAAGCACCAGAAAAACATTCAGAGAAGGGATTAAGAAAGTGAATACAACAGAGGTGAAACAGAAATGCTGCATGATGTATGGAAAACCAACTGCTGCAGATTTCCTTCGTTAATATTAGAAAAAATGAGCAAACGAGATTTAAAAGTAGAAGAAAAATATTTCTATACACAATATATAGTAAACTGGTGAAAGTGCTCAGTCTGAAGTACAGAATTAAAGGTAAACGGTATTTTTTTGTGGAAGCTCCTTTTCATTCAGAAATGTCATTGTCTGATGAAAAGCAAATGCTTATAATTACTCTTGATAAATATATATTTAATAACTTCTTCCTTGTCTCGCTTCTGTGTTGTCTTTTTACCACTTTCCCAGAACTGGTAGTACCCCGAGTCCCTGCTAGATGGCATGGCAAGCCATCACAATAATAATAATGTGATAAGGTAGATGTACTAGTGTGTTCTGTACAGCAGTGAAGTCAACTGCCCAGCCACCATTGTTCCTTTCCCTTTTCCATGTTTTTAATAGTTTTTTCTTATTTATATATGGGAGATCATGGTTAGGGTTTTAGTTTCTTACTAATAAAACCATGATAAGCAGAGGTAAAATTTGTCTTTCTCCTGTATGGGTGAAAGCAGATTAAATCAATAATGCTTGTAGCTGTATTTCAGAAAGCACATTTGATTCCTAATAGATGTTCTCACAGTTTTTTCTGTCATTCCTGCTGTAGGAACTCTGTTATCAAACCCTAGCAGTGTGCCATTTTCTCTCTCATGCCCAACTGCAGGTGAAACTTTCCCCTTGGTCCCATAAGACCTTGTGAATCAATATGTGCTGTCCTGCTGCTCATCTCTCTCTGGCTTCACAAAGACCATGCTGAGATGAGGGCATGGTATTTGAATGCTGGCACTAACAAAGCAAAAAATCAGCTTCACGTTCAGTGTTCTTCTCCCTTTGAGCATGTTAAAGCCTGATTCTCTTGTCACCTCTGTTAGGGTGAAATCAAGAATAATTCCAAATGACTCACGGGGGTGACACTCTTGTAACTGCTGTTAGGAAAAGCAGAATTGGAGTGCATGGGTCCATTTTCAAAATTACAGTTTTAAATGGATTTTATAAAGCGCTGTTTTAATTATTGCTGCCTTACATTGTAATTACTTTAAACAACAAACATGGTAAATGCAATAGGGAAGAACCAAAAATAGACAGTATGGGCATGGATTGGCCATGGGCATATTACCTGTACTAGAATTCATTCAATATCTGCAGGTGTAGATTTACAGAAGCAGATAAGGGCACAGTAATCCCCATCTCCACCTCCTTGTGGCTCACTGGGAGCCTGGGTATCCACAACACAGCATTGCAGTTTCTTCTTGGCATCTTGATCACAGGTGCAGGTCACTGAAGGGGATCTGTGACACCATGGAGCAGCTGGCAAGAGGGAGCCTTGTCCTGGGTAGTGTATAGTGGGGCAAGAAGGAGCATGCCCCAGTATGTGGTCAGGTGTGCAAGGGGTAAAGCTCATCTTCTGTCCCTTGCCTCTCCCAGTCACGTGGAGACTGCATTAGCCCCTGCTGCAGCTTGACTTGGCAAAGCACTCAGACACCAATGAGAGAGGCTACAATATTAAAGAGGTTAATGTGTAAAGATGTCATGTAAAAAATAATCCATGCTCTCTTTTGACCAGAGTGTAATAGAAAAAGCTTTCCTACACTGTAGCATTAATAATTCTGCACACACCGAGCATGCACAGAGCTAGTGAGTCTATTATAAATACTGCTAAGTTTACCAGTTCTAGTTTTATTTGTTTTCCTAAAGAACAGGTAAGCATTAACAGACTCTTGTGATAAATGACTTATCTTATGCCATATTTCAGGAAGCATCTAACTATGGAAAACTCTGGGGAAACACCTACTTAGTGTAGTAAAACCAGCCTATTTAAAGGCTGCACAAGTAATTCCAACAGTGTTAGTGCTGAAAGTATTACAGTGCATGTAAGCAGTGGATATGAAAATATGGTATTGCACTGTAGAAAATGCCCTGGAGAAGCAATATGTGATTATAGAGTCTAAAGGATGTTTTCTGTGAGTCTTAATGTGAAATCTTTATGTTGTTCAAGTCAGTGGCAAAGGCTGTGCAATGACACCTGAAGGGATAATCTGGGGCATATAGCTAGCATATCAATTACTGATACTGTCTTTCATTAGTAAACTATTTGAAGTATACCTCTGTAGGTAATCCTGTAGATAACAAGGGCTAGATGTGCAAAGAGACTTAAGCTAAGCATCCATGTGTTCCTTTTGGTGCATAACTCTAGTTTTAAGGAATTAACAAGACTGTTAAAGCCCCAGTTCAGTGGCTAATGGGCATGCACAAACTCATACCCACAGCCAGCCTGATCAGAACCCTTCTTCATAATGACCTCAGTTGAATTCCCACCAGGTTCAGTCCCCCTCAGCTTAGCCAAAGGAAGAGTCTTCAAGGGCTACCTTGCAGTGGCTATGGTTATTCTCCATGTACCACTTCTCAGATTCATTACTCCATGTAATTCAGAGGAAAGACTTGAGCCCAGCTCTTCATCTGTACCAGAGAGAGTGCTGCAACCTCTTGGCTGTCAGATATTCAGAGGGGAGGGGAAGAGGGTGGGGAGCTGTCTTCTATTAAAACTCTTCCAGTATATACAAATAATGACAATTCATTACAGGAGAGACAGAGATTGATGACATAGGCATGTAATTAGGGCTATCACCTGGGAAGTGGGAGAGTCAGGTTCTGGTCCATGCTCCAATGAATATTTAATTATTAACATGAGATAGAACAGCTCTGTCAAGCCTGCGAAGGCTGCACCTGCAATTCTTCAATGGTTTTCTGCTGCAGGCAGTCTCCTGGCTGGTAGGAGAAGTGGATTGAGTCCCTTGCTTCCAAATTAATAAGTATTTCAGAGCAGATCTTTCACCTTCTGAGAGCACTCTCCAATGAGCAATGTTATAAGATTGCAAGGATTTCAGTGGCATTTATTTTGTGAGAGGTCAGGAGTCTTTGGCATTTAATTCAAAAAGAGATTGAAAATTTTTAGTAAACCTTAACACCTCCAGGAGGGTTTCCCTTATGTTCTGCCATGGTGGCCAGAAGTGGAGTGTGAGGGCCCAGCTAGTGCATCCCATAATTTCTGTGAATTCCTAACAAAAAAGAAAGGAAACAGACACAAAATCTTTTCAAGCCTTTCCTATAGCTGGGGAATCAAAATGTTGGGGTGCAAGGTTTGGTTTCAATGAAATCTCTGGAGAAATTCCATTTTCTAGTAGGAATGAAGTGGGAGGCAGGCTACAGCCCCAGGCACTCCAAGGTCAAGCTAATGAATACTCAGGGAGGAAGGGAAAATTTCAATTGCCTAAACAGGAGTGTCAAGTATCACTTTTGGTATTGGCTCTGACATTTTAAGCCTGCCTGGCCTCCACCTCCTGTTTGTGAGGGAGTGGATCTCCCTGAAGTCCTACCTCAGACCTGCCAGCCCCATGCAGATGTGGCTGCCCCAGGGCATCTCAGATAGCATGAGGTGACAATGCTTAGGCAGCTGAATCTCACTCATCCTGTCTGTCTTGCACTTCGGATACCTCTACCCTCTGAAGGCAGTGCAATTCCTCTTGTCATTCTGCTTCAACAGCAAGACCAGTGGCTACTAATGTGGCCATCTGTCTCAATCTACAGAGTGGTTAAAATTGTTCTGCTATTGCAGAGGAAGGAGCATAAACCAAATCACTTTGAAAACCCCTGTCACTGCATAGCTGGTCCTGTAACACTTTCACTGATACAAAGCATTACACTTTCCTTTTTATAGCTCATAAAGAAATTTAACAGTCTACAGTACAACTTTTAAAATGTGGTTTATAAAAACTGACTGCAGATTAATAGGTGTGTATTGGAAATACATAACTTTCTTTGCTATTACGATTATCCTTACTGGTTTTATCAATATTTTTGTAATTAATTTTAGAAGATTATGGTGTAGTAAAAAAAGGAAAGAAAAAAAAAAGACAAATTCAGTTCTAAGAGATCAAAAAAGGCTGAAATGCATAAATAACTTTACACTGGAAAAGAATAAGACAAGAACAAGACAAGTAAAAGGATAATGGGGAAAGATACAGATCAGGGATGTTCTGCAGGATGTTGTGTAAATGCAATATGTTCTAATAGCAAGGAGTTTCAGTTCTCAAAGGCATGTAGCTTTGCATCTTGTATAATTCTGATTTCTAATTCATCTTGATTGTCTTCTATTTGAAATACTCTTTGTCCTTAATATAAGCAGATTTGGTAAGATTTGCTATTTCACTGGATTTCACAGTCTGGGATTCATGACGTGAGTGACATATGTCTGGCTATGAATTACATTTTACTAAAAAAACCCAAATCCATTGTAATACAAGCACTTCCTCCCTCCTGCTTTTAGTAATACTTACTGAGAACCAGGAAAAAAAAAAATCACAGATCACACTGATACAAAAAGGCAAGAGTGACTGAACCTTTTTGTGAACAATGTTCTACCAAGTGCTCTGTTTTACAGATAGTTTCTATTCAGTGTGAACATGGATTCAAGATTGATTTTTTAAGAAGTTGTTTGGAACTACTTGTTACCAGTCATTCCACTTGGAAATGCCACCCAAGCCTTTGGAGTTGTGTGCCAGATCTCTTTTGACTGTGTCTGTTGGCTGATGAGCTAGTTCCAGTCTGAGGCTATTGCTGAGCACAAACTTCACTCATCCTCCTCAGGATCATTTTCAACCCTTGTGTGTCAATTTGTAATTCAAAACTCTGTGCAATACGTCAGCTAGTTGCACTGTAGAAGGCCAAGCCTGGATACAAGCTGGCAATGAGTTTACACTCACGTGCTGTCCTATGATCAGTATAGCTCTTACAGCTTGAGCTTTGCCTGCCCTCATGCTCTTGCCATTTCAGTACTCCTTTGGGAACTGCCTTTCCTTTCCAAACAGCCATGTGAGCACCAGGTACCTACAGGGCTCCAGTCTGGTTCACTAAAGGGAAGAGAGTATTTATTAATGTCTTGAAGCATTTCTTTTTGATACAGAACTTTACTTCTAGTGGAGAACCTATGGACAAGGCATGAGGCTTAGAAAGCTCATTGACTGGTTGGCAAGATAACAGTGGTGGATTAAGGATGACTGCTGGTAACTCCTGGGGCCAGTAGAATAAAAGCTGTTGATATAAGCTGGTAGATGTATCCTGGCAGGACTTGATGATCTTAGAGGTCCCTTCCAACCTGGTGATTCTGTGATTCTGTGATTTTGGTGGAAGTCAGCTACCTACTAGCGATGGAGCTACTCAGGTAATGTAGCTGAGGCACTTGGCTATGTACTGTCACCATGTACTCAAGTAATGGGACAAAGACAACTTTCTCTCAGTGACCTAGATAGAAACAAAAACAAGGAGAGCAGCACCCTGAGTTTTGGATTACTCTATAGATGGCCTGTGCCAACAGTGCAAGTCCTAGCAAACTAGTGGTAGTGGTAGTGACCACAAAGTGGCCATTAAAATTTACCTTAGCAAGGATGAAATAGTGATGGGAGACAGACTGAGAGCTCTTTCCTGCCTTTTTTTTTAGGTTTAGGGTTTTTTCTCCTCTAACTCTTGGAATCAGGTGTTTTATCTTTCCTGAAATTCTCTAAAATTCTCTCTTTCAGTAACAAGGATAAAATAATCTGACTCCACATGGGCAATTTCAGACCATAATGTTAGGAGGTTGGCAGAAAATATTGTTACTGAAAAAGACTTTTATAATGGGAAGGGTTTGCATCTTAAAGAAAGGCAATGCCCCTCCTCTGCTTGCTTAATTGACAGTGATAACAGAAAACAAGTCAGCCACAGGCTGTGAAACTAAAATGCTGTAGAGGGCCCTAAGTCCTCATACAAATCTCTGGAACTTTTCTCATTGTTGCATAGCCTGTTTAGTAAGGGAGTAAGGGTCCAGGCAAGTGGAGTCAGTGCAAAGATGGGATATCTGTCTAGGGGCAACAAGGTAAAAACTGTTTGTTTTGGGTTTTTTTTCTGAAAAGAAATGAGGCTCTGAACAGTGATTGGGAACATAAGGAAAATAATTCTGTAGCCTAATAACTGATCATTTCATCAGTTTGGGGAACCATTCAATAGTGACTGAGTAGGAAAGAATAAATACCGAGAATCTTTTCCACTTGCTCCTCCTTTTTCACATGTAATCGGAGACATTGCTGTTCTCTGTAAACTCTTCCACTGGTGATAATAAGTCAGTATTTTGGTTTCAGAATTCACCTGCAAACTGTGGAAGAAAACTAGAAGAAGAAATAAAAAAGGGCCTGGATGCAAGACTTTTCTGTTTGTCTCCTGCTTTTGCACAATGGAACCTGTTTGTGCACTTGTGCATTTTTAGTGGAAGTAACAGTAAAGAATGCAGTTTCAAGTGCCAAACTTTAGTCCAGTATCATTTTACATAAGCAGGCAATAGTTTTTCTTAATCTTATTTAAAGAATTTTATCTTTCTTTTTCTGTACAATAAATAACCCAGCCTACGTATTATTACACAATTTGCACCATTTCTAATATCTCAGTACTTCTTCAGCTACAGTACTTAATTCCTCTCACTTGTAGGTATTCATATTATTTAAATATTTATAAAGAATAAATATGTTTCACCTTTATTATTACTTAGGGTAAGTAACAGTTTTGAATCTTGTAAGCAAATCCTATCAGCTCTTAATTTTCATTCTTGCTGTCCTCTGGAGTCCAACAAATCTGGACACATATTTTTCTTCAGAGGTAGGATTCTAGCCTGAGGATTGTCTTTGGAGTCAAGGAAAAACAAAACAAAACTACAATAATACAGTGCCAATATGGAGAAAACAGGTCTACAAACCAATTCTTTCTGTATCTCGGAGAATTACTAGCAACAGGTAATAAAAACATACAACTGCAATAGTTTCTCTGAAATATTTTCCTCTCACATAGTTTCATTTGTAAGAGAAACAGATAGCTCTTGAGAGCATTTATTTATGTATTCCTCTTCTTTAGCATTTACATCATTTCTATGGGGTGTTTTGTTATTCTACCTCTATATGGAATGTAGGAGTCTTCTTTTTTTTTTTTTTTTTATCCCCTCCAGACTGAAAAATACTTTGCTTTGCTTAGGTTGAAGGTCTTCTGGTTTGTCACTGGAAGGCCCCTTTACTTGCTGATTTCTACTCATTAAAGTGGTAGTTTATCCACCTTCAAATGTCTCTGCTCTGTGTCACAGACACTTATTTGTTCTCCAGCCATCAAAGTGTATTAAAATTAACAGCAGTCATCACATGAGTGGAGGGTAGCCATTCTCAGACACGCAGATAGTTATATACTCACAGCAGGAAACTTGCAATCAAATTCTAACAAAAGGTCACATTTGCAATAAGTAAAGGAAAATGTAGGTAATTGGTTATGGAATCAGTTAATATCTTTGCAGACCTTGAAAGGCACTCTGATGGACTTGAAACCTTTTTGTTCAAGTAATTAAAACTGAGGTATTGTTATAGTATTAAAAAGACTCAGGAAATTCTTTGTGCGTGGTGAAATAGTGTCTCTACAATGACAAACAAATTCAAGAGGGAAAATTTTTTGCGGTTTGTTTTGAAAAGTCATACAGACTTGGGTTCTGGCTGGAATGCAGAAAAGGAACGGGGAATGAAGTGCAGGACAACGTGAAGATTAGCTCTTACAAAATATGGTTGTAAGCCTAGCTTCAAAGCACACCCACGATTTCCCTCAACTGATTTAGATTCCTGATCACTTCAGAAACACCAGGTCATGGTGTTTATGCAGGCTTCCACAGACCAGGATACTTGCTGGTTTGGAAAGCAGCAACTTTCTGAGGCTGGAAAGCATTTCAGTGTTGGCTTAACTTCTAGCAGTACAATGCAGTCCTGAGCAATCATATGCCACAGCTGTAGTTTGAGACTAATATATTAGGCAGGTCTCTGAGCCTTCTGCACAACCAACAGGAAGGGTATGTGCTGCAGAAGGAGACTGAGCTGCCAGAGCATGGAGCAGGGACCAGGAGTATCCACCGCAAAAGGCTGTGGAAATACACTGTGATTTTCTTTGCCCATCAAACACTCCTTTTCATCTAGTTCAAGCTAGGAGTTTCTGACAGTTTCTGGCATGACTGGGAACCGAGTCTTTAGGGCACCTGGCGTGAAGCCCTTCCTCTGCCCGTAGAAAATCGAAGTTGGCACCTGAGAGCTCTCAACAAGAGACTGTGGGTGGGCTCCCTTGAGCAGAGGGTCACACAGCTCATATCTTTCCATATTGGACTGTGCAAAAAGGAAGTTTGCTGGATCACATCGAAAAGGTGTGTGAAGACGCAGGCATATTCCTGAGTCTGTGAGCTGGGGCACTCGGCAAGTAGAGGGGAGAAATGCTTCTGCTTCAGTAAACATTTTAAATAATCCAACAGCCATTAAATATACTCCAGGAGTTCTTTTCTGCCAACCAAGTGCTTTGGCTAAGAGATTACACTATCACATTCACACCAACTTCTCTGTGCCTTAATTCACATTTAACAGTACCAAAATTCAATTTGGCCCCTTCTACAGGCCTGGTATTTAGAAAGCTTCCTGGTAGCTGAGAGAAAGCCATGCCTGAGCTCTCCTGCCACCACTGAGAACTCTCCCTGCTGTGCAAACAGAAGGTAGATCTGGCCCTGTACAAATTTGGTGGGGGAACTCCTAAATATAGCATGAAGCAGCTTTGTGCCTCTCAGACATCCTCCAGAAATACTCTCTGCAAACATTTTGAAGAATGCATTAATGGTTGACAATGGGAAAATGAAACTCTTCTCCCTTCCCTTTAATTTCCTACTAAGTTATTCTAACAAAGGCACCCCAGGCCTGAGCTTGGATTCTACAAGAGGAAATTTGGCAAGTGGAAGAGAATTCCAAGGCAGAATCATAATCTCATTAAAATAAATTAATTCAGAAGGAGACCACAGCTGGTGCTTCCTGCAGGAAAAAAACTGTTTTAGGGACACTCCCTCTCTCGAGGCTCAATTTTCCTTTCACACATCTCTATTGCTCACATTATCCTTACCTCTGCACTATGTTAAGTGTTTCTCCCACAATGATCCTCTCTGACTTGACTAAGTGGGAACACTGAGGATATGGTAAAGTAATATGACTGAGGGCAGAAATGGAATGACAGTCTGGGGAGAGAGTTCATTTTTTTTTGGCTGGGAACGGGCAAGGCAGAAGCCTAAGCAAATAAGTTGATTTAACTTCTTCCCTTCCTTTTCTTTCTCACTTTGGTGTCTTGTCCCTTAAGTGACTTGTCCTTTAAGACAAAGGCTGGCATGAATACTGGCTTGTCTTGTATTAGAGAGAATGCCAGGTGTCATCTCAGATACATGCTCCTCAAGCTTTGCTGCCATGCAAATGCAGCAAAGAGAAAGAGGAAAAAGCTGGTCAAGGTTTGCCAGCCATGAGGTTTTTGGTTGTGCGCCTTACTGGCTATTGTGTTCAGCTAATTTAGCATAATAATAATAATAATAAAATACAGTTGTGAAAATCAGTAAGGATATTCAAAAGAATTTGGATTTTGCATGTGAAGTATTCCAGGGAACTGTAGGTAATCTGGATGGGAAGAAGGGGAAGAACAGCTCCTGCTAGCAGCACGTAAGTTTTATTTGAGGATCTTTCCCCAGAGAGTTAGCAAGAAGGAAGATAATAAAGCATTCCTGAACTGCTAGGTGGAGGATATTTGCTCAGTTCTAATTGAAATTATTACAGGACATTCTTTGCAAATTTGTGTCTTTCAACTAATAGGAAGGAGAAAAATGCCCAAACATTTTCTTGTATTTAAGTAATCAATCATAGATGGAAATTAGACATTTGAGTAGAGACAATATTTGAATGGATTATTGCAGTAAGAAAGTGTTATCTTATAGCTTGAAATAACTTTGCCTAAGCAATATGTTATAAAAATTCAAATTGCAAACATAAAAAATAAAGACATATTTTCTGAATATAAGTAGGGATCAAGCTGTTGCCATTAATTAACCCAACTCAAAGGCAAGAAAATGGAAATGCTGAATTAAAGTAGTAAGAGTCTCTTAACATTTTGCCTCTTTCTAAACAAAATTGTGGTTTAAAGTATCTGGTCTAAAGGAATTTTCATGGAAGTTTTTCATATGTAGGGATTTTGGGGGGAAAAGTGTGAAACTTTTTTTCTGGGACCTTCTTTTAAAAAATATTTGGCCATGTGAGATCAAAATATTCAAGTCCTGCGGTGTGAGGCTTTCAATGCTCATCTTGCTCAGCTTATTTGAAAAGAAGATCAAGATGTAACTCAGTCACTGGCAACAGGAATTTCATAGTGAAAAAGGCTCTGACAGTAGGGGATTACAATCTTGTTGACAAAAGCACCCAGAAATCCTACTGAAGCGAGGCATCATTTCTTGAAATACAATACTGTTTCTTTGCTGTGAGGGTAACAAGCATTTGTTGAGCATACATCTAATCAGGTTCCCATCCTGGAAGTCTCTTGGTCTCTGCTGTCCTCTGTCTTTGACTGAGTGAAATGTCACAGCCCCAGGGTTTGAGTAAAGGTATTTGATTGATTAAGGATGTATGAAATTTAGCTTCACCAAGAAGACACTATAGTCCTTTCTGTGCTCAAAGTCCATAAATGATATCAAAATATCTTTTTGAACAGGCTTGGGCTTGTTTGGAATTTTGTTTGTTTTGGTTTTTTATTTTTTTGGGGTTTGGAATTTATTCCCCCCCCCACCCCCCCCCCCGAAAATGCTGAATTAATAGTTTGTTCTTGTTATTTTTAACTTGGTTTATTTACTTTTCTGTTGCTAAGTTCTCTTTAGTTTCTGTCTAACGAAATTCCACAGGAGTATTCAAACCACATTTCAAAACTGACCTCTGTCCTCTTATGAATCTGAAATTTTTACTGTTTTTCTTTTCACTTTCCTTTCTGCTGCAGCTTTCCAATGTTGTGCTTCCCCATTCAGACAAAAGAAATCCTGATGTTCCACCAGCAGCAGATTGAGTCAGATAAAGCTTAAATGTGAATTATTTTTTTTTTTTTTTTTAAAAAAAGATGTTATTCCTATGGGGTTTTTGTTTGATTTTGAGGAAGAACTTCTTTATGTTGGGGGTGGCAGAGCACTGGAACTGGCTGCCCAGTGGGGCCGTGGAGTCTGCCTCTATGGAGTCATCCAAAACCCACCTGGACATGTTTCTGTGTGACCTGCTGTAGGTGGCCCTGCCTTGGTAAAAAGTTGGACAAGATGATCTCCAGAGGTCCCTTCCAACACTAACAACTCTGTGACTCTCTTCATGCAAATTCCCCATCCATCTTTAAATGAGCAAAATACATTGCTGGCATCCCAATAACCTTAAAAATAAATAAATAAATAATTGTATTGTAAACTTGAAGGCTGAAAGGTTAAGTGTGACATTAATCAGACTGATGTTCATACAGTTTCACCCTCTCAATCTAAGTCACAACTTCAGCTGCTCCTGTTAATTCCAGCCATGTCTGTGCAGTCTGTGCTCATGGTTATAGTACCCAACATGCCCACTTGTCAAAAACAGGAATGTGTAATAAGCAGTTACCTGAGCTGAGGAGATTGTAGTTTTTCAGAACCAAGCCCTGCTTCCCCAGGCTAACTGGGTACTTGTGGACAGAGCGACGCATGCCCTCTTGGAAAGCCTGAACTGAAAGGTTTGGCAGGATCATGTCAGTTCTCAGAGCGCTTTTGAAAGGACTTAGGGTAAAAGCCAGTTTAAACACTAAGCAGGTCTCCTGGCTTGGCTTCTTACCTCTCTACTTATTTTTCTGGGGGAAAAAGGGTACAAGTTTCCTTGGTCTCTTGATGTCATGCTGCAAGGAGGGGAGGGAAAATGTCAAGTGCTAGTCAAGTGACAAGGACTCTTTTTCCTTTACACATTTCCAGAAAGAGAAATATTGAGGGTATAAAAGGTTTAGTTCACAGTAGACAGATCAGTTTCTTGTATGTATTTTGTAAATATTAGAGGGTTCAAAAATGAAATGAGCTTTAGCTATAAAATATTTATGATTTATCTATTTATGAAGCTGATAAACAAGTAATTCCATAAAACCAATTTAAAATGTCCTTTTATTTTTAAAATCTCAAATTGGTTCAGCTCTCAGGATAATTCCCACTGTAAATTTTATGTTGCATATTTAATACTATTTGGTTTCAAGTAATTATCTGTTTTAAATTTTACTGTTGCAGTTTTCTTGTATGCCCCCAGGCAACTGTGTATAAAGCTATCAAAAAGATAGTATATTCAAAAAGAACATAATATGTAAAGTTTTGTTATATTTCTACAAACCCATGTATATTTATCATAATTCCTAATTATTCTTTTTGCTTTACTGCATATTATTAGTTTAATTGAACCATAAACTTTAGACTAATAACACCAATTTGTCTTTCATTATACTTTGCTCTATTAACTTTTACAAATGGTTTCATCTCAGCCTCTGATTGATGGGCACACAGCAACTGTGCTAGATTTCTCGCCCTCAAATAGCTACGTTGCATTTTTTTATTCTTGCAAAATGCTTTTTCTTTTTTCTTCTCCTTCCCAGGATGCGAGGTTTTATTCTTTATTCTTAAGGTTTAAATACAAGACGCATTTTGTAACTTTCCTCTCCCAAACATTAGCCCTTCTGGGAGAAACCACCAGCAGTCATAAGAACTGGAGTCGTCAATTATTTCAAAGGGTCTTTTTCTAAATAAAACACTTGATTCAGGTCTCTGTAAAGCCCTTTTCACTTCAGAATCTGGGGAATTTAAACCTCCTAGTGATCTTCATAGGCAGGCGTTTCTCTGTCAAGTAGTGGGAATTCCGTTAAAATGTAAAATCAAATACATCTCTTGGAGGAAAAAAAAAAAAAAAAAAAAAAAAAAAAAAAAAAAAAAAAAAAAAAAAAAAAAAAAAAAAAAAAAAAAAAAAAAAAAAAAAAACCAAACCCACAAACACGTAACTATAAAATTTCACAAAAATAACAGAGAAAAATGAAGAAAGAATAAAAAAGGCAAATATGGAAAGCTATTGCAGGGCCACTTAGCTAATTCATAGTTTGGTTGGGGCCAAGACTCTTTAACAGCACAGTCCTCATATTCCCTTCTAGTGTATTCACAGAATTAATCAATCTGTTGAGAGAAAAATGAATGTTGAAAGTAAGCTGGCCCCTCCCAGCTGGGTTCAGTCTATTATGCGGTAACCTGGGCCAGCTTTACAGACTCAAGTGATGCTCTGCATACCCTTGCCCTGCCTCATCACCAAAGATCAATTCCATGATTACTGTTCATGTCCTCTGAAGACTTCTGGATATACAGTCCAGTTGTCAGATCTCTGAAAAATATAGAGAGAAAATACAATATCCAGTGCATATTTTTCCTTTTTTTTTTTTTTTCTATTGTTACTAAGGTTATATTTCCTAAATATCTCGAGACATGGTTTTATTTCTTCCATGTTATCCTTCTATTTAGAAAAAACCCAAACATTTTATTGTTTGTACTATCTATTCAGCTTCTTACACACAGACCACAAGTGCAATTGTTTTTCCAAGACTCCTTCCAAGCAGAAACAAAAGGAGCTCCAAGTCATCTTTAGCCAGGCAGCTGAGATCTGCATTGTCACCAAATAGTGTAGGGAAAATGCAGCCATTGCCACAGACACCTTCTTCAGTGTGAATTCCACATAAAATTATGGGAGACAACAAGCTATTTGAATAAGGGAAAATGTGTGGCCCACAAGGAACGGCTACTTTGAAAATTAGCTTTGTATCACCACATTTGTAAGAAAATTATGGCATGATAAAGGAAAAATAGGTGGATAAAGCAAATGGCAGCTTGAGAGTCAATCAAGCAGAATGACAGGAGCATAGGAACGGGGGGGAACTGTATGAGGATATTGGGAAGGAGGAGAAAAAGGAATGGAAGCTAAAATCCCTCCAAAAGGTATGACAAGATGCAGGGAAGAAGCAGAGTGCTGCAAGCCATGCAGTCTTTTGGCACCCAAAAGCCCTCCACTGCAACAGAAATACTGAAGTTCCTTCCTACAGAAATACCTTTTTGTGCATCTTGGTCAACAGAAGGAGAAATGTTCTTATTCCAAAGCCATGACACCCCAGGAGAAGTGAGGGGAAAAATGCTATTTTGGATCCACCATGAAGCCTACCAATGGGAAATATTTACCTTGTGAATCTGAGAATCCAAGCAGTAATATCCTCCACAAAGCCAGCATCTCACCAGATGGAGGATAGAGGCATGCTTTTCATTTCAGTGTTGAATTGTCATGGGGTACTAGTGATTGTTAAAAACATGGAAAAATGGGATTTAAACAGTATTTCTACAGCAAGAAATAGCAGAAAAGGAGTATGGAAGGTTCTACATTTTTCCATGTCTCCATCAGAGTGTTTTATTGTATTCAGATGTCTTCTTTTTTACACAGAATTTACTGGAACCAGTCTGGAGTTCCACAGTTTTGGTGATTTTCCAGTGTATTTCCAGTGTTTTAAGGGAATGTTATAACTGCTGGGCTAATAGAAAAGAAAACATCCTCTCTCTTGTTGGAGATTGTCTTCTGTAACTTCAAGCGGCGTTAGTTTCAATTTAGTGCAGAAAGTAAAGATAGTGAACAGGAGGAGAGCAAGTGAGAGCTGCATACTGCCTACAGTAATTGCTGCGGCACAGTAAAGCACAATAGTGACATTTTATTAAATTTGTTTCTATGTCACTACACTTAGATACTCACAAATGATGACTCAGGCTTGTAAAACAATTGCATCATTAAATGAATTATGAGCCTTGATAACAAATAATGCATCTGGGGGCTTCACATTTGCCGTCTGCATTCTGAGAATACTCCTGGAATACAGTGAGGTCCTGTTTTCAAGCATTTTTATGCAGCCAGGTTGGCTGCTACCTGCTTTTCTGAACGAAGGCAGAGACTCCCCAACAATCACGTATCTTTATAGGTCAACTGTATCACTTCTCCAGTGAAAGCTGTGGGACCTGTCAAGGTTTCTAATCTCCCTCAAAGCATTTGTTGTGTCTACATCCTAAATATTTTGTAACCAAAGTTCAGGTTTTGAAATCTGAGATGTAATACTGAGATTTTCATGACTGCTTAAGTTACTATATATGTATCTATTCTTTGGTGGCTTTTAATAAGGAGAACAGCTATAACTTTCATGAAGACAAAGAAGCTTCCTTTGTCTACAGAAGTCACCACACCCTGTATGTCATATAAAGAGACATCTAGTGAGCATGTAACATTCTGCAAGAAAACATATCCTTGCTATATCACTGAGCATCAGACCATACAGTTTATCAAGCTAAACTTTTATGCAGGTAAACCTGTGATTATCTAATTTGTATGTAAAAAAATTATATCTTCACTACATGCACATTTGAAATGGCAATAAACTTCTCACTAGGCTGCTATTAATTTTGGTTCTCAGTATATATTTTTGAAAGGACAACTGTAAATATTTTTCAATAAATGAGGTAGCTACTTTTTATTACCTCTATTACATGGATCTGCAAATACTATTTGCACTAGGGAAACGTAAACATTTCTCCCTTCACTTGAAAGTGGTGTTTCCTTATGGTATGTCACATCTCTGTGGTTTATGCTAACACTCACAATGATGAGTCATTCAAAGTTCATCTTTCTATATGTAAAATGTTAGCCTGTTCTTAACTAATCAAAATAAAAATCTAAAAAGGGATAAAATACTCACTTTGTTCTGGAATCAGTGAAATCACTGTAAATTATTTGTTTGTTTCCTTTTTATTTTTTTTTTTTATTAGTTTCTTTTACACTTTGCCTCAGTTTCTGTGTCGTTCTTGGTGGCAGTGGCAGAAAATGGAAAGTGTCATTTTGCTGGAACAGAAAACAGACTTTTCTCATTGAACTGCTCACTGCGGCCATCCATGTCCTTATTAGTAAGTAATGTTGTAAAGTTCTTACAAAATCCATGTTTTGATTTTTCAAATGACAATATGGGTAATAATTATTAATAAGTAAAATTTTGATCCATGATGCATTAAACTGAAAAGTAAAAAACTAGAACAATCACAAAAATATTATAATAACTGAAATGTACATGTCCAGTTTTAGACCTTGCTGAAATATGTACTTGAGTCCCATTCTTGTCATTGAGAGTGTATTCGACCTGTCAATTATGGAAAATGCTAACAAAGTTTATTGCTTAATTTTCAAAAAGAGATGTGTAAGTATTGACTTTTAAGCTGACACAAAGTTCTTCACATGTGCAATTAGGAGAGAAGTAGATTACTTCTTACCATTGAAAGAACATTTTTTCCCTGCATGTTTTAAACAATTATTTTCTGGACATATGCTTTTTGGCTCGAAAAACTCTGCAGCTTATGAAGTTGTTTGTTATTTTGCTGTGATTTTATACACAATGGAAGGGTGAGGAAAAGGTCAGCAATAACTCTGCTGTTGCATTTTCACTGGGAAAAACATAATATTGATCGATAAGAAAATGGAAAAAGCACAACTATTAGCGTCTTTCTTGATCTTCTCCGACCTTTACCCTGACATGTTGATTTTATTCTTAAATGTTATGTCTGTTGTTCCAAAGGTTTGTCCTGTTTAGTCTTTTATTTAATTAATACATGATCTTCTTTACTCTCTCTAATGTTAAAACATGAAATTCATTTTTACCCCTTGTTGAACCATTGTCCTCTTTACACTCAGCAATGCATGTTGGAATTGGCCTGCTTAAAACTACTCTAGAATCACAAGCAATGGGTACTTCAGTTTATCAAACTGTTTTCCAGGTCCATCGGAAAACTAGATTTAAGGATGTGTAAACTCTTTAAAAAGAAAACTTAAATCTCATGCTCTTAATCTTTTTAGGTGTAGACTGAAGAGCAGAAAATATGGTGTTGAACTTCAGTACTTTACTAAATGTTTGTGTAACTGCTAGTTAGTGAGTATAAAATGTACTCAAATGTACCCAAGGAAGCACTCTAGACGATGAGGGCTGTGGTACTATGTTTGGTACATACACTTACACAAGGAAGAGTGTTGTGACAAAGCCACTGTAGTGCCTTGGTTTGCCTTTAGCAAAAAATCTTCTCATGTGCTGCCAAAGATGACAAACCATATGTTTTGGCACCAAAAAAGGAATAAGGACCTGTTTTTTATACATGGAAGTAAAAGAGAATAATTAAATTAGGTATGCACAGATAAACACATACAGAAAGGGCGAGAAGGTGAATTTGGAGACCTTGGGCATTTTGGACTATACCCGTTGCCAAACAGCAGCGGTGGCAGCATGACTCCAAGACTTTCTGTGAACAGGGCACATAAATGTCCCTGCCCTGCAGGCAGGCAGAGGCCTTCTTCTCCCATATCCTGCAAAGAAAAAGCAAGCAAAACCATAGGTGGTGGACTTCATGGGATTTTTTGGTTGCTCTCTCCTGCTTGCATTTCTTCTAAAAAAGGGACTGAAAACCAGTCCCAAACTTGCCTGAGAGTGAGCTCACTCATTTGTAGCTTCAAAGAACTATATTGGGAATTTGATATGTCACTAATCTAGTTTATAGCTACATTTTAAGCTGGCTTTGTAACTTATTACTTCAGGTGCTGTTTAACAGAAAAAAAGTTGTCACAAAGTCATATGCACTCCTAGAACTAAACCAGCTTCAGAAACAAATTAGACAACTATAACAAGGCCTTTTTTAAAAATATATAGGGTCCTGATCACTTGAATCCAAGAGTTTTAGAATAATCATGAGGTTTGCTCCTGGTAACATTTTAATATTTCAGGATGGCAGGGAAGTTCTAAAGGATGGCAAACAAACTTCTATTTTAAAGCAATCATTAGAGTAAACCTGCAAAGGTGACACTGAGCCTACAAAATAATAGGATAACAGATATAAAAATAAAATATGAGAACATAATGAATTTCAGATGACATTTTTTATAATTTTTTACATAAAATAGTTCTTGCTGGCCTCATTTCCTTTCTTAAGAGATGATGGGCTGATTAAAGCTACCTTTATTAGCCTGATCAGGCTGAATGTCTGTACAATTTTCCACATATTACCATGCAAATTTCTCACTATCATAACACAATGTGATATGTGATATACAAGTGATAAATATCCAACAGATTAATTACTACACAGAATCATAATCAAGTGTGTTTCCGCCAAGGTCTCACACAGACCAGTTCTTTCCCCAGTGCAGCCATAAATCATTGACAAAAGCACATAAGAAAATATAAAATAATTGTTGATAAGGTTTGCAGGTGCCACAAAACCAGATGGAATGGTAAAAAAATCATGACGACAGGTCATTTGTACAGGATCCTCTGCATCATTTGGTAAACTGAGAAGAAATAACACACATTTTAATATAACCAAATGCAAGGCCAAAGACCTAGGGATAAAAAGTACAAGATTTAACATTAGGGAAACAATACTTAAAGAAGCACTGAGCCTGAAAAGGCAGTATTAGTTTTTCAGTGGGAATATTTTCTCATCTGATGCTACAGTCAAAAGAATTAGTGTAGGTCTGAGGGTTTATAAAGAAGGAATCACGGAATAGCAGGGGGAGCTGTATTATCTCTGTCCAGAAACTTACTGTCACCATTGCTAAAATGCAGCCTGATATCTGTTCTTCAAAAAAAGATAATAAAAGCTTGGAGAGTATTCAGAGAAGAGCAATAGGAATGAGTTTACAGACAGGAAATTCCACCTTATGATCAAACCTACAGAAAGCTTAAAGTTTTTAACATATCTTAGAGAATCGTACTCCAGGGGATTTATATGCCCTGCATATAGTTCTCTAACTGCTTAAAGTGTTTCCTTTTAATAGGGCATGTGAATTCGGAAGACAAAAACACCAGCTCCAGCAATCAGAATATAAAGTGATAATACTGTGTACGGGAAGATAATTGGTTTTGAACATTTACATCAAAACTGAACATTTGGGGTGTTTTTCTTTTTCCTAAAGGACATTTTGCAATCAGTCACAAGTTCTTAAACTCAGTACTAGATGAAATTAAATGGCTAAATCATACACAAAACTAGATGATATTCTGCTCTTAAAAATCTATTAACCTCTATGAATCTTGCATACACAAACACTTCTTTGTAAAAGTCTTTGGCATAATGCCAGAATAAAAGGCTGTGCTTGTCATTATTATTTGTTTGCTTTTTTTCCTCGAAGGTGAATAGCTGTTAAACAAATATTACAGGCTTTATTTTTACCATCGAACTACTCTATCATCATATCATTATTTTCCCAGCTCTCTCATTTTAAGTACTTGAAAGTCGCTTTCAATTGCAAATTAACCAGGGTAAAAAGGGCAGTGAAATCTCTTCACATGGAACACATACCTGTTTTTAGTCACCTATGATCCTGGATCTTTGTTTTAAATGAGGATTAAAGAAAAGGTTGATAGATTTTGATCCAATGCAAGTTATTCCTTATGAAGCCTGATTTATTCTTCTCCAAGGTTTTGCATATTTCTTCCACTGTGTGAGGTTAGGAGGAAGAGCCACAGATAAGAAAGTATCTGGAAGACTCAACAAGTTATCTGCCTTGACCTTTGAAGAGCCTTAAAGGGAAGTGTTGTCACTCTGAGGAGATGTAGAGGTCATACTAGGCACAGAGCCAGCCTACAACTTTTTTTAGAGTGTGTCAGAGCCAGGGCAAAGTGAAGACAGACTAGACTTAATCCTTTAACCTAACCTGTCAAAACTGCACCAAGTCAGCACTGCCAAATCTGCAGCCACCTCATAACTCAAAAAGGTATGCATGAGTGCATTTATGAATTTGCTTTTGAAAAGCGGTTTTATGGTTTGGTATTCACAGCATTATGAAACCTGGCCACATCCCTGGATGTGCAAACATAAAGCTAAATACTGTCTGCTGCATGAGCAGCAATCTCAGTGAGTAGTAAGAAGACAAGAAATAAGATCATTGCAAAAGGTGATTGTTTTTAAGGGATACTTCGTTCCAAATGTAAAAAATACAGACTTCAAAGAAATTAGGTTTGTGCTGTTTTAACAAAAATGGTAGAAATACCCTATTTGTTGAATTCATGGTAATGGATAAAGCTCACAGCACATTAACCTAATATTTTATATTCATTGACTGTGCAGAAAATACTGTTCCTGTGTAGTGATGATGGTGTGCTTAAAAGAAACATTTTTTTTCAGGTATTTGCAGGGTTTACATACATGCATGTGTGCATGCTGGCTCTTGTGTGTGTAACCATGGTCATGTGCATTTTGTGTGAGACTGTGAATAATTGCGAAAGAAAGCATTCATGTGAAAAATAACACAAACGCATGCAAAACATAGGACCATATCCTAACCACTGCAAACTAGCTTAGCTGACAACGGCACTGCAGCCACGCTCAGACATGACAGTTGTCACAGCTCTCTATATGACTGTGAACTTTAAATCGTGACTATACTGCAATGCAAATGAAAAATGTAGAGAGCTCATTTTGTGCCATTAATCCTTGGGCTTTTCCTTTAGATGGGTGAAGGCACAGTAACAATCTTATCTGTCCTCAAGGAGGGTATTCTGAAAGCTGGATACAAAAAAAGGACTGGGACCTTCTACTGGAAGAAAATAGTGTAACCTGCAAAAAAAAAAAACAAACCCAAAAGCTAATGATCTGGTTCTGTGATGGGCTGGTACTGCAAACCCACACTCAGGTGTAAGAAACAGATTGCCTCCCTTTCTTTGCCTGTGAGGGTTCAGATGGCCACTGTCAGCAGAAGCACTCTCCCAAGCTGTGGCATTGGCTCTTTGACTGATACTGGGACAGGGCATGGCTCAAGCATGTGCTCCAGTGCTTTTTTTTAAGTGCTTTTTACTGTCCCCTGGAGCACTGCATCCAACTTGGCTTCCTGGGGCAGCACCCAGGTGGACCTTTCCAGGTCCATCTCTCCTCTGTCAAGTGCAACAGCTCCTCCCATGTGGAGGGCAGGGCATCTGCCCCAGGGTGAGTGGTTCAGCCAGCATGGGTCCTTGTATGGACTAAGAAACCCCAAAGAGATTGTGTGCGCATATGTGCGTGTGTCTTGGGAGGGCTGGTGCCATAAGAAATGTGTGTCTGTGAGGGACAAGGACAGATCTTGAGTGTGATCTCTGCCTTAATTATCAATTATCTGGGAAATTGTCAAAGGAAAATGCAAAAATGTCAAAATTTTGTTAATAGTTCCCGCTTGTGAGCTTGGAAGAACCACTAATGACACGTTGTGATTTTTGTGCTGGAAACATCAAAACTAACATGTGATCATCTTTTTTCTTGGAAAACGAGTGTGCTCTCATCTTAATGAGTCATCTGAGCAATTCCAAGGCAGGACAAAGAAGTCCTTATACTTACTTTTCACTTGGAACATGACAAAATTGGAAACCTGGGAAAAGTAGATCAAAACATGAAAATAAAAAAAAGTGGGAATGAAGTATAATGAACTACTGAAAAAAATAAGAGAGTCTGAACTATGAATGAAGTCAAGTAAAATGATCTTAAACACACATGCCAGGGATTTTAATTCCTATGTATCACTGATTTCTTGTGAGAACTCCATCAACTAATCAACGATTCCACTTTCAGAAGGAGTAGTAAGTTGGCAGATGTTCCCCATAGTTTTTGTGGTTTTCTGAGGAACAGCTGTGATGGTCTATTTATACAACAGTCCAATGATTATGTTAAGCACAAATATTAACTTTGGCAAATGGATACAAATTGAAGTCTAGCTGATTGCTAACAAGAGAAAAACAAGACCTTTTTGCCTTCAGATCAGAATAGGATTGAAAAATACGCAAAACCACTGCTATTTCAAAGAAACAAAAAAGCACATTGTTTCATGCTTAAATTACAAAAAAATATTTAATATAATACCCAGATAGCATAAATTTACAAAGACATGAGTCATAATCCTGCCATAAAACTGAAGCCTGGATTATTTGTTACTACTACTTTTGGATAGAAATGAGTCATTTCAGAACATGTGGATAAAAACAGATTTCCAACTTCAAACGCATATACAAGGACCAATTTTGACTTTCATTTTCAGACTTTAATGCCAGAAGGCCAGTTCAGGTTTCTGGGATGACTCGCTTCATAACCCAGGCCATAACTCCTCCCTCAATCCTCTAATGGCTTACAAATGGCTACAGGCCTGAATCTACACTCACAGCTAACAATTTTCCTCTTCCAAAGGAGATCTTACCTGGTTTTCTCATTCACCAGTCTTTTCAGACTTCTTTCTTGTGCCCTAATGCTACTTGTGTAACACAATAAATTCAAAGTGACTGTGGATTAGAAAACCTGCAACAGTTGTACTTCAGCTGAGTCTCAGAATGAAAGTCAATGGCTTTGTTATCTGGGAAAGAAAAGTGGGAGAGATGACCTTCCATACTGCTGTTAAGTACTGGTACATCATCTGGCAACTTGGGAATGGTAAAGAAAGTGATTTTTACATGTCACACAACAATTACTTAATGAAACTAGATCTCAAAGTAGACTTTCACCAGGAAAACCTGTTTTAGTGAATGCAAAATCAGAGGGTACAAGTCTGCTGTTCCTAATTAGCAGCCTTTTGACATTTTGGTTGCTCTGTCTTGCCCAGACATCCAAATGACCATTATCACTGGAGACTGTTACCATTTGTATTCTCTAGGTATAGAAGGCATGAAAGTATTTACTTGTGTGACCCAAAGAGTTGAATATGGTGCATATTGTTCTACAGAGCTAAATTACATGGGAAAAGAGATCAATAAGAAGTAGGAAATTCTTATCAAAAAGTTTCTTGTATACAATTGTGTATTTGTTTCAGGTATTTAAATGAAACACAGCTAAAGCCTTTTAACAGCTATTCCTGACTCTGAAACAGAAAAAAGCAAAAGAAGCAGATGTGGTGGCAGGAGGAGTAGTAATCTTCCAGTGCCATAGGGTAGCCTGTGCTGGCTTAGCACTGTGCTGCTCAGCTGTCAAATGAGGAGGTATTGCCAGTGCTTGTGAGAGTTGTGAGCAGGATAGCTCCTGTGTATGCAGAAATCCCTAAGCTGTCTCCCCTATGTTTTGGGAAGGCAGTAATACTTTAAGAGTCTCAGTGATACAGTGCAAGCCTTTGTTTTGACATCATTCCTGAGGGTGTGTGGGGCTTTTTGCACTTGGACATTGGTGGGTTTGCTTGACATTATTCCAAAGAGCCAAACTTTTTATTCTGATCAGACTCAGAAACACCCTCTTTCACCTCTGACAGGAGCCTGATTGCTCTAGTGCTTTAGATCTGAGTTACTTAAAGATACAGAATGAAGCTGATCAGATGCTGAAGGGCTGCCAAGATTACAAGCCTGTCAGCCCTATCGCTTCTGTTATTAATTATGATAAAACAGTACAAGCTGCAACCTGGTCCATTCAGCGCAGACCCTGGGACAGCTTTCCTCCCTTATAGTCCTCTCTTTTTACTGCCCCAGCTATTCTTAGCTAGGGGAAAAGTCCCTTGTGAGATGATTGTCATCTGGTATATATACATTGCGGCAGCTGACTCAGATAACCAGGAAACTGTAACCAACTCCCTGACTGCCTGGGAACTTGGTGGCATCAGGGAGTCTGGCTCAGTACCAGGAACAAGCACACAGCCATGGACTGCATCCTATAGGAGCAGGACACATGTTTCTGATGCTTCTTCACCTTTCAGACTTGCACCATAAAGACTTTTGCAAAGCAGTGAAGTGTAGACAGATATCCAACTTGCAAAAATGAGACTCAGTTTTAAAGACAAGAAAAAAAGATGTCCTAAGGAGCTTGATGATGTTTGTATTATTTCCACCTTGTATCATCATTGTGGAGGTCTCTGCCTTATTTGAACTACAAAAACAGTACACTGTCTTTTGCTTTTATCAGTGATGGCTTCCTGTTTTCTGCTGATTCCGCTACACATTCCTTTACTGGTCCTTCCGCCAGTGCGTCTGTTTCTTGCAAAGCAAACCCTGGGTGCACAAGGTTATCCCCTCCACAAAAACTGTTTTCTGAACGTGTCCATTATGAAGTTAATTCTGATCTGATTTCTGAAAATGAGTCTTCCACAAGAAAACATGCAGGAAAGAGAAGGGGAGAGATGGATTACAAGCAACTGTGCGACAGGATCCTGCAAGGCTGGAGAGCCTTGGATCTGGGAGGACTTCCTTCTCATGGCAGCAGTGAACAATTCTGTCAGCTTGAAATGTGTGTATAACTTCACCCCAAGCCTTCTGTTTCACAGGCAGTCAAGTCCCTAATGTCTTATTGCAGACAAAAGGAGGAAATTAATATGCTCCATCCCTGCTTCTTCCCCTTCTCCTTCCTCCCTGTCTCCGCTCCCAGATGCAGACCTCTGCCTGCTCTTGCATTTCATGGTTTCTTGGCTGATTCACATCAGCTTATTAAAATAGGAAAAAAAAAATGATTTTTTTTTTTTTTAACCCATAGGTTGCTTTTCTGCTGGTTTTGTGGACTAAATTGTTACCTTTTGGAGCACCCTTGGTCTCTGCATTTTGACCTGAAGAAACAGCTGAATTAGTATAACACACTTCTATCCCTGTGCACAAGTGGGAGAAGAGGCTGGGGCAGTGTGCTTCCTGCTTCTTGTCATTTACTGCCTAACCAAGGTTTGGTTGCTCCTTCTGTTGTACCTGAAAGATAGTGATGGATTCAGCCCTTGTTTTGAATAAATCTTTTGCTGTGTTTGAAATTAAGCTCTTCCTGCCATCTGCCATTCAGAATGACAGCAATGCTTCTTAAACCAAGCCATAGAAGCAAGCAGGGGAGGAGCTTAGGACAGATTCATCACAGCCCCCCTGTGCAGTGCCATTTCACCTGAAGAGCTGATGGAGCTGCTTTCCTCAGTGGCCAGTGAGGCAACTTCAGGCTTCTCTGACACGAGATCAGTCTGCCAGCCTCACAAGTCTTGGCATTGTACAGTGATTTGTTGTTGGAGTCTCCTGCCACTGTTTCTGCTCTGATGGTCCATTCTGAACCCTACGTTTCAAGGAGATACAAGGCAGTCAACGCACTGTAAGAGCCAAACCAGTGAAGTGATCTCCTCACATTCAGAGATCCCTCAACAAGCTCTAGCTAGTCTCCTAAAGCCTCAGTACACAGATCTGTGAAGAGTGAATGCAGCCTGTGGACAATAAGTGGCAGTGGATGGCTGTTCACACACTGAAGGAATAGGAGGTATGAAGTTATCACAAGAGAACATGGCCAGACAGAAGCCGGTAGCAGATTTTCACACTTATCACTGCTTGCCTTCATGTGTCCTCATGTCGCATCCAAAGAACCCCTTTTATTCAGGTGGTGAGCAGGGTAAATATATATAAAATACATTTTTTCCTCCTTTTTGCAGGGCCATTTAAGGAAATGGACATGTCTGAGAAGCCACCTAGAGCTTTTGGGAGCTATTTAAGGCTACTACTGTTATGACTGAATGGAATTTGAGTGGGGAAATCAAAAGAAAAGTTGGAAATGAGGTTAAAGCAGGGAAGTTTCTTTAGGTATAACAGGATGAAAACAGTAATGGTGAGAGACTGAGAAGGGAAGAAAGAACAGCAGGGCTGGTGGGAACAGTGCCAATGAAGAACTAGAATGAGTGACAAGAGACATGGAGAAGGGGGAGAGAAGAAAGAGAAGATTATGAAGCATGGAAGCAAACCAATCCACCCTTCTCTAGTCTGTGGCACGTTCCACTTTGATGTCTTTTGTTCCATATCAAAGCAAATACTGTAAGGCATAGCCTCAGCAGCCACCACAATTGCAAGCTAATAGGAAAGGGAAGTAGCAGCATGCCAGTTAAGTTTGCACGATGCTGACAGCAAGCCTTGCAGGATGGAGAGGTATGCTTGCAATGTCTCCCTTATTTCAACAGGTATGTAGGGTATCTAGCTCCCAGCTTTACTTATGAAGACTGATGCTGTTCTTTCTCAACTATTGCTTTGTAGAAAGTCTATATCAAAAGACACAAAACAGCTCAACAAGGAGTGCTGGTTAGGGAGAGACAGAGAAGAGGCCATCATGTGTCCAGATTATTTCATACTCAAACATTTTGTCTGACCAGTGCTGAGAGCATTGTGTGCAGGATAAGGGAAGTTTGACAGTACTGCTAGAATCTCCACCCAGGTTGAGTTATACCCCTGGGTGCTGTGTCCTGCTCTCCAGGTTAGGGTACTGCACAAGGTGCTTTTGCTTGAACATTAAGACAAATCCTCAGTCATCACTGTTTCTTCTGTGCACCCTGCTCTGCACTTGAAGGAAAACTGAGCAAGTAAGGAGGGAGTCAATATCTGTTGCAGCAATCCCCTGATGTGGGTAGTCAGGGACTGGAACTGGGAGAATGAAGGCACAAGTGTGTTCCTAAGCTCAAATCTTCAGTGTCAGCAATGCTGTACAAGTCAGCTCCTGGGACTTCCTTCAGGTTGTTATTAAAAAGAGTCAAATAAACAGACCTACATTCTGTCAGGCCTGAACCCATGACCAACGTGTTAGAATGAAATAACCGCCAGGGGACACCGAGTGAAGAGGAAAACCCTGAAAAGTACTTGCCTAAATTCACAGCAAGACCCTGAGTGGGATTCGTCTAACCCATCAAGGGTGTTGGAGGTCAGAAGACCTGGCATAGGAAGCACTTCTTCCCACTGGCTATGGATTCAAGCTGATTAGGTGAAACACACTCATCTGCTGCTGGGTTTCCTACTCTTTTCATTGTGCAGGAACAAATTCTCTGTGGGGCACACTGAAAAAGCTTCAGTTTTAAAAATAAGAATCTAATCAGGCAGTTAGCCACATACTTCCCTTGGCTTAGGATAAGACACTTCCGTTACTGTTTTAGTTATTCCAAAACAGCCTTTAAACTTTTTTTAAATGCTTAAAATCATGTGCTTTGATTGACTTCAAGGTGTCCAAAAGAAACCAAGCTATTTTTTAATCTAATGCCTATGAGTATAATCAAACAGAATCCTTTTAATAAAAAGGTAAGTTTTGCAAATAACGACAGGAATAGTAGAAGCTGTCCTAAATTTCCTGTGCCTGCTGCCTTTATTTATTTCAAGTGTTCTCTGCTTTCCCTTAAAATTTCAAAGCCTTAGAAACATGTTTTGGCTCTGCTCACATTTATAAAGCTAAGGGTATCCAAAGAAGGGGTGGGGAAGTTGATTTACATGGTCAGTCACACATAACAGAAGATGCAGCTCTGCATTTGTAGACAAACCATAGCCTGACATTTGTTCACATAAATGATATGATGATTAATTATGAAAAATGATCTAATTTGGGAAAATTGCAATCAGGTCATGTTCGTTATGGGGAAAAGAACTAAATTAATTACATACAGTGTGTAACTGTCAAATACCAACTCCATATGTAATGGAAAGTCAACAGTATATAAGTATCCAGCTAATTTCAATGAAGCGTGAATTTCTCTGGCTATTCATGTTCCTCAGATTCCCAAACTGCTGCTTCCAGCTTATCAAGCTGTACCTGGAAAAAGATGGGCCAGGATTTGAAGGAATCATTTCATGAGGATTATTGCTCTGTAGAATCAAATTGTTAGTCTGACTAAGGTCAGGCTGCACCATCATGGGGGATTGTTGTGGGGCTCAGCAAAACTCGTAGTAAAACTCCAGGCAATAACTGAGTTCCCAGTTTTGAAAATCAAACTTACTGTGACAAATAGGCTAACTATGTATCTCTTACACATGTGAAAATGCCTAAAGAGTAAATAATCTGTGAGAACTTTGATCAAAAAGCGTTGCATTATCAAACCTTTAAATTATAATAGCAGAACTGCTGGCATTACTGGTTCACAATAAAATCACTTTTTTGTGAAAATTATGTGAATTTTTAATGCTTTCTTGATTATTTTCATTAGAATTAAATTATCTAAAACATTTTTGGTGTAAATACTCTCTTACATAAAGGCATTAAAACATCTCTGCAACTGAATTGTGCTAATTATTAGAATATGAGCAGTAAAGAAAGAAAAATTACTAGAAATGGCAGCACAAAAGCCCATCTTCTTTTTTACTGTTTTATATCCTCAAAGGAATCTAAAAAAGAAAACAAGCATGTCAATGGTGAGAAGTGAGAGCCTCCACTTTCACCTGAAGTAGCTAGTGTCTTTGCCTTAGGTGGGACTATTGTCACTGAACACAAATTGTATTCTAGTTATTACTTTGGGAGTTTCTAATAGAAAGATAATTAGTATTTTAAAATAGCTGATCCTAAATTTGGATGTAGGAATTTTTACTCTAACTCTTTTTGAAACCAGAAATCTTTTCACTCAACTTGCACATACTTTAATTCACTCAACATGCACATTTACTTTGATATGAAAAGCACACATCTTGTACAAAATGGAAAAAACAGATTAGAAAGAATAAAACCCTGTTTCAGTATGGACTGGGTGTTCACAAAGGACTCACTGGGGACCTTTGATCTTATAGTCAACAACTACTTATTTACTTCCACTTGTTTTTTCTGATATGATTACCTTAAGAGAATTCTTACCATATGTCATTTGAACCCTGTGGGGACTTACTTTGGAGGAAAATGAAAAGACTACTTAAGCAACCTTTGGAAATATGTGTGTCTGTCCACATGTATTAAAGTATGCAGATAATTTTTTCTTATGCCATACTTAAATTTATTAAAAATAGAACTGAATTTGATCACAGCTAAAATGTGCAGCTCAACTCATTAATATTCTTTCAGTTTTTGCTGACATGTACATGTTAGGGACCAAGCTTAAATACTTATATTAAAAGAATGAGAAAAAAATTTAGAAGCTTTAGTATGCCCAGTGGAAACAACTCTATTTCTGCTTACAGATGTATGTACATGCAAGTATTTGAGACTATGCAAGTGTTTGGTTTGTTTTTTCTTCATATGAACAATCTAAATAATTGTAGTAAACAATAAACTGGCATTGTTTAAACTAGATACGATTATATAAAGTACTGTGCAGGATTTATCATGCAGCCTTCCTAGCATACAACAATCCTGCCCTGACTTACTATCATCTCACCTCTTTATCTGCCTGTAGTCATAATACTGGCAAACTGCACTAAACAATATTGATCATGATTGGCATTTGTATATGCATACATTAGGCAAGTTCAGTTCCCATGCTCTTTAAAGCAAATTGCATATATGATGGATCATGGTTTGAGAGACAACAGCTTCTGTGATTCTTATTCCTATGCTCTTCAAAGAATCAAGATGGACAGGAATGACAGATAAGAGAACTCAACATTCAAAATTAACAAAATACTGAACTTCTGGGGTTTTTAAGCAAATTTCATACAGGTAGAGTTTTCATAATTGACAATTTCTTGAATAAGAAGCTTCAGGACCTTGCAGAGGAACAAAAAGAAAGAAGGGATGTCCTGATCTCATCTGAGGAAAGGTTTTTCCACAGTGTTATTTATGGAAGTGCTAAGGCCCAGATGTAGGAAGGATAAAGGACCTGCTTAACCACTTTACAGTGCCTCAGCAGCATACAGTGAAATGTGCTGCAGATACAGCTCCGGAGTGAAGGTAGCAAATGGTCAGAAGTGATTAACTCCATTTCTCGGAGCATTGCCTAGCCTTTAATCCAAACCCTCAAAACATATGGCAGCCTGTCATTGCTGAAGCTGTTAGAAAATGTGTTACTGATTAAGAGTGTATATTGTCTCTATGCAGAGTGCAGTCACTGAGCATATCCTCTCTCTGTTTCTTAAATTATGTCTCTAATGGGCTTACTGTTTCCACAGAAAGACTTGGTAACACAGTATGCTGCATTAAAGTATCTTCTGTTTTATCCTGCACTTGAATCTGTATGTGGAGTGTATTTAGTCTCTTTACACTAGCTTTGAAGAAGGAGGTGTCCTTTATTTGAAGTTTAATGCAATAATCATGGCCACACATCCTTCTTTAGTCCAGGAAATCTCACTGATGAGAGCTGTGCCAAAGCCTGCCTTTAAGACAGCATTATCTGACTGAGTTTTGGTTACATATGCAAAATCAGGGACTTATCCTTTTCCAGATCACAAACAATTAATGTATTACTTCCTTCTGGCAGAGCATTAATCAGGATGAGTCAAGATGAAGGCTGAGAACCTTGTCTTCTTACGACTCAGTGTCTGAAGAATTTATAGCAGTTAAAAGCAATGGAATGAAAATAAAACACTTCCTTACATCCTTTTCTTAACATTGTCCTAGTTGTAGAGCTATCTGTCTACCAGTCAGCTACCTCTGTGACAGCAGAAATCAAGGTTTTGTAATGATACTTTCTGTCATTCTCCTGGTCATTTAGAGTCTCAACTGCTTAAAAATAACAACGCCAGGGGCATGCCAGCTGAAACAAGGTATGCCTGAAAGGAGAATCTTTGCAGCTATCTTTGTAAAAATCTTTCTTCATCTGTACCTCTGTGACTTTCTCATATGCATAACCTCACATAGCAGGCACTCACTGGGAAACAGCAAGCTACTGTTATTTCTTGGTCTTCAGAATCTCTTCCTGTGCTCAGTTGACTTTGTATCAAATTGGGGAACACGCTTTTCTTGAACAGAACATTGCATTTCACCACTCTCCTGTAAATGATGCATCACAAAATAAAATGTCCTGGATCTGCTCTGTCACTATCTGCCTTACCACTGGGATTAGCCAGAGGGAAGGACATCAGCAGTTGCTCACAGCTGATCAAGAGTGGACTGCATTCTTCTCTAAGCAACCCTGGAAGCGGAGTGGCGCTCAAAAGGCTTCAAGACACACCATGTTGTGCCCTCCCCATGGGTCCTTCAAACTCAAGAGTAACAAGCATCTTCTCCTTCAACATTCAGGTCTTAAATTGTGAAGAGCTTGGGGTATTGTGTTGTGAAGGATTGGGATATTTGTTTAGCTATAATCAGCTGGGAGATCAACTCTGAAGGGTAGAACACCAGGCTCTAACCAAAACTTCCTGGTGGGAGACTGATTAGAGAGGATGGTGAAGTAAACAAACTGATTTCCCCATGCACTGTGAGTCATTTCCAGACTGATACTGTAATGCAGTTTGTCTGGATTAAAATCTGAGCACTCGCAGTGATATAGTTGCCCTGCTGATGCTCCTCAGGATTGAGAAACCACACCTTTGAATTAGTGGCAGCTATAAATCAGTTTTATGGTACTACTGTGCCCATATCATGTCAAGCCTATTTGTTTGGTTGTTATTAATTGGAGAAAGATGGTATGCGAATTGTGTATGCTTAACTAAGGCCTTTCAAAAGGCAAGAATTTGGTGTTTGTGGGAAGCACTGCTGAGCATGATTTCAAGAGAATGCAGCATTATTTATCACATTTGCTTTCCTTCTACCCCTACTGTACATGTGCAATCCCATTCTCCCAGACTTCTGTTGCTTCCAGAAACTAAGAAATTCTATTTTCTTGATGTATAACTCAGTTTCTATCTTTTTTCATTGACTTGTTTGCTTTTCACCTTTTCATTTTTGTAACGGAGATTCACAATAGGAAAAGATGGGACGTTGTGTATTAGGAGAAAATTCAGGTTTGGTTTGTACATCTTATTCATGCATAGATTGGGATCAGGATTTGGACTTCATGTCATTTTGTTTTGCTTTTACCATGGAACAAGGTTCATTTCTCAGAATCATCTGAGCATTTTCTTACGGTAAGTTCCTTACTCCTCAGCTGTCTCACAAAATTGGCACTCTCTTGTTTTTCTTTGTAGTACATTATCGTTTGAGTGCTTTAGGTCCTTCCTTTTAATTAAAAAGTCTTACTTTAGGATCTTGGCAAGGTTTTACTTCATTAAATGTGTAGAATAGGTGTTGTGGCTGTTTCCAGAAATACCTTTGCATTTCTTGCTCACAGTTGCAGAATTCAGCCCAGTACTGACAGTGCCTCCCTTCCACAGTGATAGGTAAGAGCTTGCATCTCTGACTCCTGGTTCAAGTAAAAGACATTTCTTTTAACCAGATTTTTCTTTCTCTTTTATCAGTCCTCCTAGGAAAGAAAAATATCAAAGGAAGAGCAGCAGCACAGATTACCTTGGAGAAGAGAAGTCTGCATGGAGACCTCATAGCAGCCTTCCAGTAGGGATGCTAGCGAGGGACTTTTCATTAGGGACTGTAGTGACAGGACAAGGAGTAACAGGTTTCAAACATAAACAGGAAAAGTTTAGATTGGATCTAAGGAAGAAATTCTTTCCTGTTAGGGTGATGAGATGCTGGAATGGGTTGCCCAGGGAGGTTGTGAGTGCTCCATCCCTGGCAGTGTTGAAGGCCAGGTTGGACGAAGCCTTGGGTGGCATGGGTTAGTGTGAGGTGTCACTGCTTATGGCAGGGGGGATTGGAACTAGATGGTCTTAAGGTCCTTTCCAACCCTAACTATTCTATGATTCTCTGTTGCATCTGAAGACTTTGTACTGACTGGGTGGTGTGGCAGTAGATGGGGTAAGAGCAAATTTCCTTCTTTCCCTCACAGGTCTGTCACCCAACAGAGGCTTTGTCTTCACCCAGGTGGATGAACATAAAGAGGAAACTCTTGATGTTTCTCTCTCCTGTGTCAGAAAAGAGAGGCTTAGCATAAATATTTGAAGTAACCCTGGCAATAAGTTTGGGAATCTGACTTTTGGCCTCCACATTTGTAAATTTCATTTGCTTCAATTCAATACAGAAATAACATAACTTGAACTGGCCTGCTTCAGTAAAGCATTCCATTTATATGCCTAAAATCCTTAATCTAAACCAGTTACATAGCATTCCTTCACATTGTGAGTCGTCTTAACCCCCAGGTTTACATGCAGGAACTGTGTCAGCAGGGGGTTTACCCAAGTCAGCTTCATGCACAAGTATCTTTCCTGCTGTCCAATATGGTATTGTAAATACAGAAAAACTCTACCAAAGTTAATCTGACTTATAGCTGACTAAATCTTGTGTAAATAAAGGCAGAAATCTCTACCAGGTTGATGCACAGACATAATGAAATGCTTCAATTCCTAATACAAAAGCATTCTGTTCCCTGCTCCTTTTCCTCTAGTGAGTATCCTGTCATGGTGGGACTTTTCTACCTTACTTCTCCATTGAAATCAGCATGGATACCTTATCTTTTATTTGTTTATTTCAGCTAATGATGGCCATACTTGTGGTAAACCAACTACAAAACTATTCAGGCTGGTTTTAGATCTGTTTTACCTGTAAGATTATGAGATTGCTCCTTTAAGTGAGCACATTGTCACTTGTTTCTCTGTGAAGGCTGTAGCCAGAGAATTAAACTGTGTACACCAGACTGTGGCAAATAAGACTCAAAACCCCAACATCATCTCTACTTGATCACAGATATGATATTGTTCTAAAAGTTATCCATCACCTTTCCTTGCAGTGACAGCAACAGTTCCCAGCTTCTACTCCTCTCCTTAATATGCCATTAGCCATTTGTGTCACAAGGTCAGTGAGAAAGTGATAGATTGTATGCTCAGAAAAAGGACACCTGACCCAAACTGACCAAAGGGGTATTCCATACCATAGCATGTCATGCCCAGAATGTAACTGAGAGTTACCCAGAAGGGCTAGTTCTCTCTGGGGGTTGGAGGAGGTATTCGGTCAGCGCTCGGTTGGGGTGGGGTGTCGTGAGTTATCTGTCAGTGGTTGGTGAGATGCTGTATTCTTTTCCCTTGCTATTTCCTTTATCATTATTATTACTGGTGGTAGCAGTAGTGATTTGTGTTACACCTCACCTNCAGTGGTTGGTGAGATGCTGTATTCTTTTCCCTTGCTATTTCCTTTATCATTATTATTACTGGTGGTAGCAGTAGTGATTTGTGTTACACCTTAGTTACTAAACTGTTCTTATCTCAACCTGTGGGAGTTGCATTCTTTTGATTATCCTCCCCTTCCCTCTGGAAGCAGGGGAGGGCAAGAAAGGGAGGTTGAGTGAGTGAACAAGCTGCATGGCTGGGTTTAAACCATGACAGGTATCATCAGGGCTGACTTACATGACATCACTGTCACATACGGCGCACTTGCTTGTGCGCTGCAACCTAACCAGGCCAGAACCAAAACATTATGTTGTGTCTTACATACCTTCTGTAATGGTCTGGCTGGTCATTTTTCCCATTTGCAGGAGGAAGAAACCATGCTCACAAAGTATTCCCAAGCACTCCTCTCTTCACTCATTTTATGGCCACTTCTCCTACACTGAAAGTGTTCCCCTTTAGCTCATTCACTGGGCACTATCCTATTCCAATAATTTTCTCCCTGGCAAAAATACTAATACAGTGCACCTGTTAGCTGGCTGAGCACCTTCAGATTGAGGACAACAGAACTTACTCGGAACAACTTGTCAGATCATTACAAGCCCAGTCTCAACAAATACCATGATAAAGGACAAAGCTTTAGAAGATGTATCAACTTTCGATGTAGCACATTTCTTAGCATAGGTAAGTTGTTGGTTTTTCAGGTTTGTTCATTTTCTAGGAAGTATTTTAATCCTTTTTTACAATAGAATACATGGGGGAAAGTATTTGATGAGATCTCAAGTACTTTGTTTTTGTTTGATTTTTGATATTTCATAAGAATCATAAATCAGAGAAATAATGTTGGAGAGAGATGTTTCCTCAGTTACAGCTCATCGCCACCATCATCCTTGGCAGTATTTGAGAAAGGATTTCTGAGGTATTTTTTGAAAAATGGCCTGATTATGATCCAATGGAAACCACTGACAAAATACCAACTGAAACCGAAATCCATCCATTTCAGAATTTAAGTAATGACCAGCTGATTTGGAGAAAGCAAATAGAGGTAAAACTGAGAAGAAAAGGATTTTTATGCTCTCATTTTTTCTAGCTAACTCAGTGAGAAAAAGATAATTTTTTCATGCATTTGTGCCAGGGAAAAAAAAAAGAGCATTAAGTGAATGGCTTCCTTCAATTTACATCCTTCATTTTCATGCTCTCCTTAAATTGGGATGGACAAAAAGTAGCTCTTGAGCCTTGTAAGTAGGTCATTTGCAGTTCTCATGCCCAGACCATGTTCCTCACTGTGGAAAGCAGGATACCAGTGAAGCCTGCATACATGCACTCTCTCTAGGTTGTGTGAATCTTTTCTTTCTTTCTTGAACCCAGATCCATTTTGCAATGGGGCAGGAGGACACAGGGAAGCACTTACCATCTTTTGCTTTTGAATTGCTCCCAAGCATTTCCTCTTTCCTCAGTTCTTTGGGCTATGTTAAATGTATCTTCAAGTTCCCAACCAAGTGAAGGTTTTGCTATATAGTCATACAGTATGAGAGAGTGATGGCTTGTATGTTAAACTGCCCCCAGACCTGTGTAGTTTGTGTGTATATTAAAGCTGCTTTTTGGCAGGCCTACAACTCTGGAATTATTTTCTGAAGTGATGCTATTTCACAAGGAATATGAAGAGAACCCTTCCAACAAATCCTGAGCACCTCACAGCCTCTTTGTCAGTAAATGTGAGTTAAAACAAGCCAAATGTCACCCTTTCAGGGTCTGTGCTCTGACCATTAGCAGTTCCATTAAAAATAGCTTCCTTTTTAAGGCTAAGCACAATTATTACAGGGCTTTTTATACGACAAAGAAAAAAATATAATTTGACCATTAACAACCTTAAATTCTTCACTTTTTTATGTACAAATTTACATACACAAACCTGAAGTGATGTGGGGCTTAGACTCATCACTTTATAGACAATACTAACTTCATCTAAGGGGGTGCCTAAACACTTTGGCCAAAACATAGTAGAGTTTGAATGATCCTTTTCCTCCCCATTCATTGAAAAATCACAGTCATTGAAACAGCTTCCGAACCCTCACAAAACCAGCAAGTTATAATATTTTCTGGCATTTTCTAGGATTTCTGCATGAAATGGTAAAATATGAGCATTAACTTTTCTTGGCATTTAACTGGGTCCATTTTCACACACACAAGCATTCATATTATTTGAAGGCCAGATTTAAATGGAAAAGGCAAATGTATATCAAAAAGACTGCACTAAGTCAGAGTCTCCTTCTGAACCATTACACCTTCAAAATATGTGATATTCACAGTCTTGCCCATACAAAGTCTTCATGGACACCTCTCTTCATGTGGCTGATGAGAAGAAGCCACTACACTGGGTCCTGTGACTATGAACCCATTATACAACTTCGACAGTCAAACATGCACTCAAGATGAAAAGAAATGTGCTTCTAAACATAAATAGAAAATATGTGTATCATTTCACCCATCTCTTTTAATTAGGCACTTATAAATAAGCTGACTGTTGCAAGTTGTTTTACAATCAGGTTACTCAAACATCAACCATTTCCTAGTATAGCACTTACAGTTATGTGAGATAGTTACAGATTGTTAATAGCTAGTATTTTTTCTTATATTATTATTATTATTATTATTATTTAAGGAACAGGCAGTATGTCCCATTGCAATTTTGCATGCATGCCTGGGAAAAAAAGTAGATGACATAAATCGCATGCATAATCTCAGGAGACAATCATTTTAAATCTTAATTGGCTGCCTTTTAAATATCATTTAAGGTCTCGTTTTGCCTGCCTCTCTCTCTCTAGTTAAGAAGGTGTTGTGTCAAAGTCTATTACCTTGCTGGACGTCTCGCCTCCAAGTTTTTTTAAAAAAATAGAACCATCAGCAGAGGTTTGAGAGGTCGATAAAGCTTTTAGATTTGGAGATGTTTTCAGGGAGCCCATTTCCTGCGGCTAAGAGTTGTTAATGGAGCTTAAGGAATTATCTTATGACTCGGGCTGGGAGAGCCGTATATTTCTTCGCTCCTGTTCCCTTGTCGAGGCTGAATATGCTCCTGTCAAACTCGCTTAATGAAAAGTAACGCGTCGCTGATTACAGTTTTATTTGGGCTCTATGTAAAAAGCACTGTTAATTTAGCATCCCCTCCTTTGTGTGTTTGAATTTGCCATGGCTGAATGATTTAGAGTCTCTCAGTTTCAAGCCGTTTCTCTATGATTTCCACCTCCCCCCCCCCCTTCTTTCTTTCTTTTTTTCATTCTCTTTTGCTGG
>NDXB01017086.1:76987-118722 GCA_002631895.1 Agapornis roseicollis
GGGGGGGGGGGGGCAGCATAAACCCCACCGCTCCCACCCACCCCCCCGCTTCCATAGAGACACACACACACAAGCAGCACCACCAAAACAAGAATAAAATGTATACCTGCGATCACGCCAGGCTTCAGCTAAAGCCTCGTCGCGCTGGCTGTGCCATGGTAGAGCTCCTCTCCTCCCGCCCGCGCCGGGTGCCGTGGCGGGGGGCTCCGGGGGGCCGCGGCGGGCATGTCCGGGTGAGCGGCACCGGTGCGGAGCGGTGCGGAGCAGCCGGTCCCCGGGCACCGCCGCCTCGCTACCCCCGCGCTGCACCAGAGTGACGTGCGTGCGAGCAGCTCCGCCGGCCGCACGCTGCCCCACCGGTTAACACTTTCCAAGGCTGCCAGGCACTCCGCTTCCAACTTTTCCCGTTTTAAACCAGAGGCAGTCAGCACCCGTTTGCTTCCGCGGGTTATAAACGGCGTCTGGGGCGTGGGGGACACCGTAATTAATAACAGGTTAGTAAAATTAGTGCTGCCACACCGATGGTTGTCCTTGTTGCCAACAATAATTGCATTGATTCTGGAAGGACACGAATGTCCTCCATTTAACCTAATGATCTGCGGGTTGCACACTCTGTAAGGCAGCCGTAGCGTTGATTAACTGCGTACACCTCTGAACTGCCATTTATCTCTGCGAGTCACGACAGAGAGGAGCTAAACTTGCAGCAACTCTCCCCGCCGCTCCTGCCGCCTTTGTTTCCCTCCCGGGTGAGGAGGCGGGCTGGGACTGCAGCGCCAGCCCTACGCGCAGGAGATGGGCACCTCACCTGGCCACCCACCGGGTGCAGCTGTACTCGGGGCCCCGAGGCAGCGCGGCAGAGCCGGCCGCTCCGGGGATGCCCCGGGGGCTGCGTGGGCCGGCCCCCCCCGCCTCCGAGGGGGGTCAGGGGAGGCGGTGCGGCGGCACCCGGCACCAGGGACTCGCTCCCTGTAGCGCCCCCGGGCCCGGCCCGCAGCCTGCCCTGGGCTGTCCAACACCGGGGCTTCCTCCAAGCGGGCAGGTCGGAGCAGGAGCGCTTGCTACCGGTTACCCTCTCCGTCCTCTTGCGCTTCCCGCTCGCCCGCCGGTCCCGTCCGGTGTCAGTCGCAGGCTGTCGTCGCCTTCTCCTGTGGGGAAGCTATCTATTGGGGCCTGAGGCTGGGCTGCCTGGCAGTGAGCTCCCTGTCCCGAAAGCCTTTCCCGGTGTGCAGCCCCGCGCTATCCGCTTTCGCCTCTTCTCCGCCCGCTCTCTGTTCTCACTACCTGGGCCAGGACTCACTTCGGGCACGCGCGGGGGCCGGGCGTGTGAGAAGTTTTACCGCGCAGCCCGTACTTTTCTTAATTGTTTGTTCAGCAGGAAAAGTGGACAAATCGGGATTGACAGAAGGGGGAGGAGGGATCAATATCATTCCTATTGAAGGCGTAAGCCTCGGCAGACGTCTCAATAAGGCAGAGGAGAGGAAAAGGGAATATTATATCCTACCTAATTAAGCGAAGACAAAGAGGTGTGAGGAGAGAGGTTCAGAAGAGGTGGGGTGGCAAAGGGATTTTTAATCCGGTGTCTTCCCACCGTAACCACCAAGGCTGAACAGTAACGTTAATGGGGAACATCTGTACATCGACAGATTTATTCTTGCCAGGGCTCTTTCATGCCCGTGTCATTTGCATGGACCCATGCTCGTAATGCTCGATACACGCCGCACCTTGTACTGCAACGACAGGGTAGTTGCAAGATGAACCCTGAAACAGGGAAATCCTCTTCGCTTTCCCCTTTCTTCTTTCTCGGGTTGCCCTTGAAGCTTCCAAGGCGGGGAGACTGCACGGAGAAAGAAAACGTGAGCCTTCTCCCTATCTGCACTTGTAAACAGAAAGCCAATCATGCAGCGAGGCTTTGCATTTTAAAGCCGAATGACAACCCCGCCGCTACCGACTTGGAGACCGCTGATCCTGGCCAGGCGGGGGGGATTCACGGCCTGGGACACGGGCACCGCTCAGCTCCCGGATACCCCGTGGGGCTTCCACCCGGGAGCGGTGCCTGCGGCCAGGCCCCTCGGATCTGGACTTGCCCTTCTTGCCCCCTGGAGGCCAGTCCCGTTGGCGCTGTCCCGTGCTCCGGCCCGGGCTGCCTCCCAGCCCGGCCCCGCTGCGGGGCTGTGGACCGGTCTCCGGGACAGCGCCTGGCCTAAAGGGGGAACCCTCGGCCTCAACCCAGGACCCCGTCCCATTGACCGAACTCCTGTTTTAGAGCGTGGGGTGACACCATCCTCCCCCCGGAGGTGACACCTCTCCTCTGGTTCAAATGAACTTCGGGGGTCCCGGAGCCCTGCTGGATGCAGCTGCTTCCCCTTGAAATGTGCTACTATGTTCAGGGGCAGGAGGCCTCTTTCAAAAATAATTTTTTATATTAATGGCTACCACTACTATCAAAAGAGAATGTGCATCTTTTAAAATATAGCAACCTCAGCTCCATGAGATCAACATGTTTCATTACTTCAGCGATGGTGAAAGGAGAAGAGCAGAACCTTGACTCTGACTCTTCCCATTTGCTCGTGGAAACCAGCACACCTTGGAAATTGCTGCCTGTTGCCACTTTGACCTGTGTGCACCACAAAACAAGATGGCTTTCAAACAAAGACTGGTCTAGCCAGTCAGGAGGGTGACCAAACTGAGCGTAGCAGGAATCCCAGGAGACATGCAGGAAGGTCAAGCATAGTGGCATGACGGACACAAGCACAGAGGGAACACTGGTCACTAATACATCTGGGAAAGTGCTTGGAACCAGAGGAGAAGTTTTTGGGAACACTCCCAAAGTATTATGGGCTACAGCCTATGGCTGGAAGGGCATTTGTAGAGTTTGCTTGATGTTTGTGACGTTATAGAATTTCCTTTTCCCTCTTTTTCTAAAAGCGACCATTAATGTTAAGGTTTCAACCATTTTTAATATTTAAACTATTGCAAGGTGCTCTTTTCACTGTAGAAATGGGATTGGTCCTGTCTGTTCTGGCATTCTTTGGCATTCTTTCCAATTTCTGTAGCTAGATCAATGCCATCTCTGCTATGAAAAGGCCATTATTAAAAGACATCAAGTGGTTAAACCCCTTAATTTTCCATGTCATTAGACAAACAGCACTGGTGATAGCACCACATATTTCCATTCAGAAAGGGAATAGCATTTAATTGCGAGTGTCAATTCCTGCAGCATTGCGGCTGTTCTTTGAAGACCTACAGTCTAAGAGATTAAGTGGGAGAAATGCTAGCTTACTTTTTTGCCTTGCTTTTCTTGTAGAGGTTACTAAACCACACCTAGTCATGAAATAATATATTAATATTTGTCTCTTAACTCATGCACACTATGGAGATCATAGAAGAACATTAGCTTAATCATGAAACCTCTGAGATGATTTACATAACTAGAATAATTTCACAGGAAAGCTGACATAATTCAGAACGTAATAAATGCATGAATAGGAATCAGATTTTCACTGAAACTATTTTTGTCCTCATCTGTTTGGGTGCCAAGTTTTATGGTAGCCTTGGAGCAGCAAGGTTTGTCTTAATGTGAAGGGATCCTTACAGGTGCATTTTCTTTCCTTTTCTCACATTCAATTCATTATGTGATGTTCAAAAGACCGATACACATTAGAAAACCTTTAGGCATTTCAGCGTAAAAGGAATGGTTTATTAAAAGGATGGGTTATTACTTTGAACAATGACTTCAGTGTGTACGTTTAAATGTGAAATATTTATCTGGTACTGACCTTGCACCAATCTGAATCTGTACAACTGTACTTTTATTCATAGATGTATGCCTAACCTAGTAAACCACATTTATTTGCAGGTTCTTTGTGGCCATCTGTGACTCTTTTGTAGTTCACAAAGATAGAGACTCATAATTATGTTTTCAATAATTTTCTAAGAAATGTTACCATAATTCTGTTTGTGAGCCCATGATTTGGAGAAGATACTTATTTTGTGGTAAAGAAAAAAAGTTGATGTGGTTACAGAAAAAGCTAGGGCAGTCTTAGTGTAATCAATATGCGGACAGGTGGAGAGAAATATTTTTTTTTTTTTGTAGGAAAAGAGGATCATTTAAAATTCTTAAAAGTTTAGCCATTTCAACCTGACTTGAAGACCCTGAAAAGGTAAAAGACACCAAGTGAGTTGGTAGCACCAGGTTCTCCTTCCTACAGCACAGCTATACCTGGGTGGGGAAGGCAGCCTGAGCCTGCAGACCTTGCCCAGTGAGCAAAGCTGCTAAGGTAGAGCTTCTTGGTCAAAGGAAGCAAGGCAGGAACATGCTCCTTCCTCCATGTTATATAACTAAAGAGAAGTGGACTGTGGGTTTGACCCCACCAATCCTCCTGTGAGTGAATGGTTCTGTCAAGTGCTACTGGTAAGCCACCACTTCTTGCATAAAAGAGATTATAGAAGTGAATGGCGTGTGCCTCAGAAAAACAAAGGTTCAATTAAAGCAGCATTTGTAGTTTTCAGTTAGGGTTATCTTTCAATGCAGGATGAACTACCATTTTTTTCCCTGCTAATTATTTTCATTAGCTGTTTTAACTCTTCCTGAGAGCTCTTAATAATTGCTTCAGAGCAGAATGTGTAAAACTGAAAATTATTTATGGCACTGATTAGAACTACAGAATACTAATATGGGTAGTCAGGAATAATTCACCATAGCAGGAAAAGCATTATTTAATTGTTTAATAGAGAAGTTTAATTGTGCTTGCATACAATTATCATGTAAATATCACTGTGATCACTTTAAGAGGTTATTTCTAAGTGTGCCAAAATTCTGAAGCAATCTGAAAAGAATTAATTCTTTTCTTGCCTCCCTTCACAAGTCTCTCAAGTGCACTATATGTTTTAACTTAAACCAAAATATAGCCAAAGGCAGACAGGAGTTCCAACAGTGACCAGTGTAATACTCACTGCTTTTAATTACTGTAACAATAAATCACACAGGAATGTCCTCCAGGAACTAAATGATTTTCTAAAAACATTTGAGAATATTTTTGAAATTCAATTAATTGAAGGCACCAGATAAAAGGTACACATTCTTAATGGCTATAAAATAACCCTAAGGGATGTAACTGAGCTCCAAGCTTAACTTCAAAGTGTGACAGAAATACTTACTGTATTACTTTAAAAGTATTCAGATCAATGAATCAGTTAAAATTACTTATACATTTACCAACCTTTTCATTTTCTTTCTGAATATGATAGAAAAAATTGCTCTCATTTCTCAGGATACAAAAAGCAGTTGAGACCTGTAAAAGAAATTGTAATTAAAGCCAGCCTTCAGTAAAACTGGTATTATGAATTTTTGGTTGACACAAGATAAAGGGGCCAGCAAAACATAAAAGTGGCCTGATAAAACATACATTTAGACATTTTTATACTGAAATTTAACTGGTTTGTGGAGATATTTCAGGTTCTGGGATTGAATCTGTTCTTGTTAAAGCCAGTAAGCATTTTTCTATTGAATTCAATAGAACCAGAACATCACCCTGCAATCTGCATTGTGTACAGCTGTATTCCTGACCAGCCATCTGATTGCAGGCTAAGTCTACCCTCATTTTTTTTTCCTTTTTTCTCTCTTTGGACTAACCATGAGGACTTGAACACCCACGTGGCTTTGCAAGGTACTGAACACCTCAAACAGGCACAGTATGCCTTCAGCTTTTGCAAGCTAGTAGTCTAAGGTAGTTTGTCAGCTAGTGCTCAGTAGGATATGATTCTATGAATAAATACCTTGACATTTGGCCTGTAGTTTATGAGCAACAGAACAACATGAGGTTGTTTTAAAATAAAAGTGTTTAAACCATTACAATATTCTGATTTGCAAGGTGATTTTATAATGCAGCATGACTCAACAGCAGGAAATTGTTAAGAAATATGTAGAAACTGAACTTTTGTTTCCAGTTATTTTTCCTTTTTTAGCAGAGGTTTTCTATTCTAAGCAATTCTTCCTTCCCCTCTGTAATCATAATGTATAGCCATGCTCCTGATTGTACCTAGGCCACAAAAGCAAATTGTAGACCCACAGTCGTCATACCATGGAGATAGGGGTTAACTTCTAGCATTTGCAAAATGGCTGCTTATCATAAATATTTACTGATGAGAAATAATTGAACTGCATGTATATTATTCCTTAGTGCAGAAAGTTTAGAAATAGTGGAACCAGAATTATGCACGCATGTACATTCATGCACATCCATGTCTGTGCACCACCGTGTTCACATGCACATACACATGCAGATGGAAAGGATGCAGAGAAGTGTCTGTATGAAGGGGTTATACCAAGAGAAGACTGAAAATACTCAAAGCTTGTCGCAATATTTTCGAGTGGGTACCTATTTTCAGTACTCACTGTTAATTTTCTTTGTAGCACATAAACATTTTCTGTGTTTAAAATGTGTTAAACTGAGACTGTAAAGAAAAACACAACAATGCTGCAGAGACAGGTACATTTTATCCACCCCTTCTGTTTCTTTTTAATGGTCATTCAAAATCATAAACACTGTAGGAATCTTTGAGCATTTAATATTGATGTTATGTCATGAAAATACAAGGATCTTATCTAGCTCCATGCAGCAATTCTGCACCCCTCAGGTGCGAGGCGGGTGGGAAGGTCACTGAGCAATGGAAACATCCACAGCAGGCTGCAGTTGCAAAAATATGGTTGCTGACAATACATGTAATAGTAATTTTAAAACTGCATATAATAAATATAAAACAAGACTAAAACCACCAGTAAGACCCTTTAATAAGGGTAATTGTCTAGCCATGACAGTCTTTTAATCAGGGACTGCAGACTGTTGAAAACAGTTTGATATGTTTATTTTGATGGGCAAATACCCAAATGATGCACAACAGACTGAGCTCTACCAAATCAGAACTGTGACCTGCAGTCTGGTTCAAATCAATTCTAGGCTAAAATTGCTTGAAATTTGTATTAAATGTTTGTTCCACCAATTACTCCAACACACTGTTCAGAAGCATTTGAAAGCTTTATTTTCTGAAGACTTTGCAGTCAGAAGATCCTTTTCCAGAACAGTTAGGTTGTTTATCTCAAAAGGGCTGTTTGTCTAACAGAGGAACATATGAATTTATGAGTATATATTATCTCCATAAATTCCAAGAAACTGTAAGACATTCCTACATTTTCCCCCTTCTCCCTCCTTTTTGAAAATCAATAAATACTTGAACTCTTTTATTTTTTTTTTAAACTGTGGTGAAATGGTTGAACAGCAGTAATATAGAAAAGCTAAAGTAAAAATATTGGCTTTAGATTAAAGCTGGGGAAACCTGGAGTAACTTGTCTGGAAAGTGGAATCATTTAATTGAACACACTTGTCAGGCAAGGGTAAATATGAGTAAGGAAAAAAGTGTGCTTGTCTGTCCCATTTTTAGGTTTGCAAGAAGTCAGTGCAGTCAAGATATGAAATGTAGTCATATTTGTCATAAGGTGCTGTATTTTCCAGCATCTGCACTGTATTTTCAGTTAACACTCCTCCTCCTGCTCTTGCAAGCAGCTGATTTCATAGCAGGTAGAGCTATCAGTCCTAAGGACACAGACAGTGGGAGCTGAAGGATTTCTGCAAAATCCCTATTAATGTTGAAGGAAGAGCCTTCCTTGGGAAGATGACTCCGTTTCTTGTCTTTGCCCATATCCAGAGACAACCATGGGAGGTAAGAGGTGAAGAGTAGGCACCTGCAGCCACATGTATCCACAGAGGGTGTCCTGTTTGGTATCTCAAGCCTCACATGAAGCCCTCAGACATGCTCCATTCCCATGCCAGCCTATTTTTCATGTGAAGAGGAGCAGAGCAGGATGAGCTACTTATCCAGGAAACAAGAAAATGCCAGTACCATGCTTAAACCCAGAGTGGTTTGGGATGCAGCAGATCCAGTGGTGACATTGGGGAAGCTGGTTACTGAGGCTGGCCATGCATAACCTAAAGGAGATTTCATCTGAGACGACGTGGTGGAGCTGAAGGTCAATGACAGCCTGTGGCACTGCAGCCATGTTCAGATACTCCAGCTCTCACTCAAGCTGCAAAAGGATGCCTATTGCAAGTTTTGCCAGGTGTTCATGTGAACTGCCATCTGTGTGTGGTCAACTCAATGAAGAAGTCTGAGTGGGACAAGCATGAGAAAATCTGCTCCTTTCCAGCATTACCAAGATGCAGGCAACCCCATCACTTGCCCAGACTTGATAACAGGAGCTCAGCTGGACCCTTTCCTGTTGCCCACTGTCACTTCTAGCTTTAAGCAATAACTAAAACATTGAGCTGCCAAATCTGTTTTGTGATTCCCTTTGGGACTATTGTTGGCTTGCATTTTTGTGTCAGGTTTTCATACCGAAAGGCAGTTTGCAGCTTTACATTAATGTGTAAAGAAAAATCTCCTTACTCTGTCAGCTCCTGGGCCTCAGACAGTGCTTTCTAGTCTCTCTGAACATTTGGGAGGCGGTCTTGCTGGAAGCAGTGATCCCAGCTGACTACTCTTTCATGAAATGTAAAGATTTGAAACAGAAAACATGGTGGAGTAAAATCTGAGATGGTCTGAAAAGAAAAAGCTGTAGATAGATGTAGAAGACTTCGCAAGTGTAAGTAAGACTTATGAATCTGTATTTATCCTATGTGAAATATTTTATGTGAAACATGCCACTGGTAAAAGGCAGGTGGGGGTACCACAGTCACGGCTGAAGGCAGAGAGGGTCATAGGAAGACTGGGAGGGCAGCTTGTTCCTCTGGTCCATGTGGTGCTGGCCTTTTTGATATGTGACCCTAAGTAGACTTTTTGGAGCAAATTTTGAGTCGTGACTGTAATGGTTGACCTTTGTGTGAGAGAAGAAACAAAATCAAAGGCCTTTTTTCTCCTCCTACTTAATGCAATATACTTACTTTCAAGAAACCTAGCTTAACCTGTGTTTCTGCAATAACCGATGAATTTGTAAGGCTCTCTAACCTGTCTTTTTTAGCCCTGAAATTACAAAGCAGTGTGGCTTGCTAGCTGAACAATCTCCAGCATTGCTCACCTGCAGTTTAGAGAACTCAAAATCACTCAGAGCAGCTTTGTGAAGGCACTTCAGAATTACCAAAAGAGACAGGCAGGGGAGACCTTTATGAATTTATAAAAATACAGTCATTAAAGCTGTAATTCAGGAGCCCAGTCCCAATTCCCTCTTCATTCTGTTTCTTTCTTTCTCTGAGCTGTGTGAGTTTATTCTTGTCTTGTCTCAGATGCGTTAAAAAATCCACATGAAATTCACTGAGAAACAGGGTAATGGTAAAAAACTTTTTCTGTTTTGAATGTCACTTTTCCTTTCTGCAGTTTTGTTGTTCCCATGGAAGTGCATGTGCCAAGGTAAATTCGTTCAATAGAGGAATTTACAATTGAAAATTTTACAGCTAGAACTAGGAAAAATAAGGTCAGTTGTAACAATACAAACGAAGAATGAATCTCATGTTACTTATGAATCACGCAATTAGTGAATTCCACTAAGGATAGTACTTGTTCATTACTTCAGATCTGGAAGCTATTTAGAAATGCTCTTGAAAGCTGAATGAGAAGAATATTCTTTATCTTCAAAATCAAGTTCAAAGAACTTACCTTCAAGCAAATGACGGCATTCCTGAGTAGCGATCACAGTACAGAGTAAATGCTAAGGGGAACTAAACATAAAGCAGCCTAATATAGAAGTTTGTCTGAAATAAAACTTGGAAGGAGTTTCCCAGAAGATGATTAAAAAATAAATTATGGTGAAAAACAATTTTCAGGCAGATGAAGGCCTAGGACATTCACACCAAACACTTCTCTCTTCCACTTTCACATGTGCATTGCAGAACCATGTCCCAGCTGAATCCCATCAAAGATCTTGTGTAAGCCTAGTATTGTTTTTTTTTGGAAGGAAAGGTTTATGCTAGTACTATATAGATCTGTGTAAGTGGTACAGGTTCTGCATATGTAATCAATTTGATTTTGTTTCCTCTCCTGGATTTAACCTCATAAATAGTGTTTGGAATGGATGAAATGAGTAAAATTATGTGCTAAAATTGTCTGTCCTAAACCACATTTGAACACATACATAGTAGTTGACCTTTTATATGCCTAAGTAGTTAGGAGCTTACTTTAGCAGGATTCTAGAAAAGAAAGGTAATTTTATGGGTAAATAAAAGCTGAGAATATTACCTTTCAATTTACCTGCCCCTAACATTTCTAAAAGGCATAAACCTCTATGTTTTAAAGGGTAAACCAAGTCCTGAACTTGAGTTGCTCTAAGAGAGTGGTTTTAGTCTTTGCAGCAGATGGTACTGGGCATTATTAAAAACAGGATACTTGATGGATAGACTGTAGTTCTATTTCAGAATAGCCATTCCCATATTTCTCCCAGATTTGGTTTTCCTTTCTCCCTTCTTGACTGCCAAGATTATCAAGGATGCAGTCTTGTTTTTGAAACTTTCACTTAAGACAGATTTATTCGGACTTCTGTTAACCAGTTTAGAGGAAACAGTCCTTCTGGCAGCAATATCTCCTTGGAATCTGTCAGCATTAATTCTTTCCTTAGCTGTTGAACCAAAGCAGGAGTCAAAATACGTATTTAGGAACCTAAGTAAGTTTTTCAGAGTTTCTGAGCATCACCACCTTCCACTCTGGTCAACAGCAGTTGGTACATCTCTGAATTTTTGAAGAAAATTCTTAACTCTTTTATGTCTCAAAGGATGGAATTAATTTCCTTCTGCCAGAGTTTGCAGAAAAGGATGTGTAAGTCATACTTAAGAGGGAAATTTCATTTAGAGATTTAATGGTTAAAAATTTGAAGTAAAGTTTGCTCTTATCTTGTGGCTAAGAAAGCAGATTTAGAAACAAAAAATTGTGCATGTGTTCCTTGCTGCACTTAAATCAGCAGATTCAGCTTTAAAGGAGCAGGGTAGGAATCTGAACTCAAGTTTTTTGTGAGTCAACCTGAACATATATCACGATATCCCTCAGTCAAAGCATTCAGATTTCAATTCCAAAGTGGAAATTCTGGCAGTGTTTTTTTTTTTCTCCTAAGGTTTTGGAAACCTCGAGAGCAGAGGTAGAAAAGTTCCCTTTGGAGAACTTTTCACTTAAACCCACATATACTCAGCCTGATTTTGAACAATTATATTGAGTGCACAAGCACTCTGTAGACATCTACAGGTCCTGAACAAGGACAGGAGAAAGATGGAGAGGTGTGTGGAAGAAAGGTTCTCATTTCCAAAATCCAGGCATATTTGAGAGATTTCAAGCAAATATATGTACATATGCATACGCATACACACAAACATGTATAAGGGAAAGACTATTTTTCATGCCTGTCTTTGAAAATACTGATCTAAAACTTCTGTAATCTGATTAAAAACCTGATTTTAGAACTGATTCAAACCCAGTTTGAATTAATGTACAGAAAATTTTTAATATTTCCTTGCAAATATGGTCTGCATTAAACTGGAAAACCAAGCAAACCTAGTTACTAAAACCAGACATAATCAAGGATGAGGGGGTCATGAACAGCAGCCAACATGGTTTTACCAAGAGGAAGTCATGTTTGACCAACCTTATAGCCTTCTATGAGGAAGTAACTAGGTGGTTGGATGATGGGAGAGTAGTGGATGTGGTTTTTCTTGATTTCAGTAAGGCATTTGATACTGTCTCCCACAGCATCCTCATATATAAGCTAAGGAAGTGTGTGCTTGATGATCAGGTAGTGAGGTGGGTCAAGAACTGGTTGAAAGGAAGAAGGCAGAGAGTTGTGGTCAATGGGGCAGAATCCAGCTGGAGGTCTGTGACCAGTGGAGTCCCTCAGGGGTTCGTGCTGGGGCCGGTGCTGTTTAATATTTTCATCAATGACCTGGATGAGGGAACTGAGTGTACCCTCAGCAAGTTCGCTGATGATACTAAACGGGGAGGAGTGGCTGACACACCAGAAGGCTGTGTCACCATTCAGTGAGACCTGGACAGGCTGGAGAGCTGGGCGGGGAGAAACTTGATGAAATTCAACAGGGGCAAGTGTAGAGTCTTGCATCTGGGGAAGAACAACCCCAGGTACCAGTACAGGTTGGGGGTTGACCTGCTGGCAAGTAGTGAAGGGGAAAGGGACCTGGGGGTCCTGGTGGATGGGAGGATGACCATGAGCCAGCAATGTGCCCTTGTGGCCAAGAAGGCCAATGGCATCCTAGGGTGCATTAGAAAGGGGGTGGTTAGTAGGTCAAGAGGGGTTCTCCTCCCCCTCTACTCTGCCTTGGTGAGGCTCCATCTGGAATATTGTGTTCAGTTCTGGGCCCCTCAGTTCAAGAAGGGCAGGAAATTGCTTGAAAGAGTCCAGCACAGTGCCACAAAGATGATGAAGGGAGTGGAACATCTCCCTTATGAGGAGAGGCTGAGGGAGCTGGGTCTCTTTAGCTTGGAGGAGACTGAGGGGTGACCTCACCAATGTTTACAACTATGTAAAGGGTGAGTGTCAGGATGATGGAGCTAGGTTCTTTTCAGTGATGTCCAGTGATAGGACAAGGGGCAATGGGTGTAAACTGGAGCATAGGAGGTTCCATGTGAACATCAGGAGGAACTTCTTTACTGTGAGAGTGGCAGAGCACTGGAACAGGTTGCCCAGGGGGGTTGTGGAGTCTCCTACATTGGAGATATTCAAGGCCCGCCTGGACAAGTTCCTGTATGATGTAATCTAGGCTACCCTGCTCTTGCAGGGGGGTTAGACTAAATAATCTTTCGAGGTCCCTTCCAACCCTTAGGATTCTATGATTGTTTAGCTGAAAATGCTTCGAAAAGTAGAAATACCTGGAAAGTAACCAGAAGAAAAAAAAAAAAGAAACCCAAACAAAAACTTATTTTACACCTTTAAGTACCTAATTGCAACTAACTGGTAGCAACTGGGAGTGTAGCAAATTAAATTAATGCTATGCACCTAACTAGAAGCCCAAAAAATGGAAATTGCATTCTTCTCTCTTTTCACACTTGATAGCTCTACAGTTAATCCTTTAAATCTTTGTTGTTAATCTGAACCCAATACTTCAGACAAAGATCTATTTGCCCACTTCAGAGATAACAGGGAACTCCTAGAAGGGAAGTAAAGAAAATCTCTTAACCTGCTTACTGCAAGTTTTGTTTGTTGTCATTTGTCTCATTTTATTTAGTTTGGTTGGTTGGTTTTCTTTTGTTTGTGTTTATTTATTTAACAAGTTGCAGTAGCTTGGAATATATCTATACAAATCTGCAAATAGACCAGGTAAAGGACACTTCTGACTGCTTTCACTTGCACTCGTATATACAAATACCAGGATTTGTATAGAGGCTTACTCTCAGCCACTAACCAGGCATTATTATGAATCACTTGGTTATGTAGTCTGTGATCATTAGATCTTAATTTCTTTAGACACAGATATACTATTCTACATATTCCGGTTTCTTCAGACAGAGAAATTCTTATTTCCAGAGCTATCTGTTTCTTTAATTTCTTTCTTGTATACTCCAAAATGTTCCAAGTTTATGTATTACATTACAGCATATGTAGTTTTCGCAATACTATTTCATCTTTATTAATAGCTGCATTAAACTGCTTTTACCAAAACAAAACTGTGTTTTAGTATAAAGTTGCAAGAGAAAACAAAATCCTTTGAGTAGCTTTAAATCCATTAAAATGTAAATAATTGCTTTTTGGAAATTTTCATTAATGATACCTAGAATCAGATGGCATCTATATTTACAACATTTCAACACCAAGTTTGGCTCCTAAAAATGTAGCTGAGGATTGGGCCAGATACATTGCCCTTTTTGGGCAAGAGCACATTCAAGTTTCACTTCAATACGGCTTACTGTCTTGTCCACAGTTGTGCCTACCAAAACCAGAAAGTTGTTCAGTAAGGCTTTGATAAGCTAACCATAGAATTTTTGGCACTAATTCCCTGTTCATTGGATGAAGTAAACAGTTCCAAACCTGTTTTCTCCACTGTTCCATATGAAGAATATATTCCACTTTGTGCAATTAAGGAGCATTTTGACAGTGTAGACTGATTCCTCTGACAATCAAACCAGACTCTGCAATCAAGACTTCCTTTTTGTCAGGGTCTGTAGATTCCTTGCAATTCTAACTCATTGAGTTAGCCTTCTCTTTTTTACCACTCCTTTCCTGGTGCAGCAGTGTGTGTCCTTTCCTTGGAAGGGTCAGTAATAATTCTGAGGTTCTTACTGTCATTCCAAAAGACTGCTCTAGAAACTTTCCAGCATTTGGGCTTCCTGGCTGAACGAGTATTATGGTCCCTTTCCTTCTATTGAGAATCAAGAAGCAGATTTTGAGTTACTGGCATTTTTAGACAGGTGAGACACCGTAATTAGTGTCCTGGAAGCAGAGAGGTGATGCCTCTGCCTTGGCTACTTTACGGTGCAGCAGAACATATGAATGTTTCAATGCCCCGTAGACCAGCAACCCCTCAATAACAAAGGATGATGTTTCCCTTCTATGAGAAAGTTCCCATACTTGCTCAAATGACATGCATTTGCTTAACTTGAAGGTGTCAGGATTAGGTTGGATTCAGAGTGCACCCTTCTTTTCAGTGAAGGATATTTCCTTTTAGGTTATTAAATGGCCCTTGATTTACTTTCTCTAGGACCAGTTCTGGAGTACAGGATTTATTTCTTCATGATTGCTTCATATTATTTTTTTGGGAATCTCTTTTCTGTCCCATGGAGACTTTCTGTGAAGCCTTTTAAAAGGTGGCTGCTAAAATATGTATACACATTCACATTCTACTTGAACAATATGGCTTCATACTAAAACAAATATTTGGAATAATACAGATAATGTATTTCTAATTCTATAATGTGGATATATGCTTTATATATGGCTGTCTTGCTCATTTAGGCTTTATTCACTTAATGTGAATGATTTCTGGTTGTGTTTTATTTTTTTTTTTTTTAAATTTGTTTTGATGTTTGTTTTTTAGATAAAAAAGTTTTGTAAAAGGGGGNAGATAATGTATTTCTAATTCTATAATGTGGATATATGCTTTATATATGGCTGTCTTGCTCATTTAGGCTTTATTCACTTAATGTGAATGATTTCTGGTTGTGTTTTATTTTTTTTTTTTTTAAATTTGTTTTGATGTTTGTTTTTGAGATAAAAAAGTTTTGAAAAAGGAGGTACTTGCTAGTCATCACATTGTCATTACCTTCCGTTTCCCACTCTCCATTCCTTCCTGCCTCTTTTCCTTCCTTGGACCAGATAGTTGGATTTAGACATTCTGGTTTGAAGAAGGTGGCTGTAAACTTGTTCTGGATAGATCTGTGTATCTCAGAATCATTTGTACTCCCTGTCCATGCAATTGCTTTTTTAACTAATGTGAGGAATAAGCAGTGGTTGTTTACAGATGGACTTTGGAAAGGAGGAGGAGGAGATTATAGTAGACTGAATTAGTCGTAAATAATTCTTTCCATAGAAAAGTGGTTCTGTGATTCTGTGAAAAGGACTTACAGTCATCTCAGTGAGCTACTAATTTGTTTACCTTCCAGTAAAATCATACCTCTAGAGCCAGCCAATTTTTATACTGAGGTGTAGAAGTGCTGTCCGTTGTGGCAATGTGATGGATAACTTCATTATACAACTTAAGAAGCTCTTCTTCCCTTTCTTGTACCTTTTCACATTCTAGTTAATCACCTCACCCTGGTTAAACCAATTGACTATTTCAGCATTAAAAGTATGCAAAATTAACATTTTACTCCACCGGTGCCAGATAAAGGCAGTTTTTTCCATCTAGAAAACATCCAGCCTTGCTTAAATGATTCTGGTTTCTCTGTCTAATGGGTAGTCCAGCTGATGCCATTCCAAATCAGTTCATGCTCTTAGCCTCCATCTCTTCTCTCCTTTTTCATGATAAGGATATAACGTAAGAAGGGCTGCCTTGTGCTGCCCCTGTCTCCACTAGTGGCAGACATTGACTGGTGAGTGTATATGAACAGGAGGAGGTTACAGAGATTTTTCTCCAGAATACTCTGTCAACCTCCAGTAATCTGTGCTTTAAGGCCTTTTTGAGTCCAGGATGATGAAGGCCTGGCTCCTGTCACTGTATCTGATCCTGACCTGTAGGCTGACATTCTGCCCAGCCTCGACCTGTCCCCAGGGAGGTGCCCTCAAGGTTTCCCCTTCTCCATGGTATGTAATGTGAAATGACTTTGATGTTTCTTCCACTTTGCTATGTACAATTTCCATCTTTTTGATATGGAGGACAGAATCAAACCTGTGTACAGTATTCAGCATATTCACTTAGATTTATAGAATGACATAACACGACTTTTTATCTTTCCTTTTTTTTTTGTATTTTTTTACTTCTTAAAACACTTTCGTAATCATGATTTTAAGTTTGCAGTTTCATAAAACTGGGGGAAAATTGTCTTCATCCCTGGGGCTTAAATCATGTACAGCCCTTTTGTAGAAATTGCTGCAATTTTTAATAAAAAATGTATCTGTCTGAGAAGCTGTTCCCAACCATAGAGAACATCAGGGTTTCCAGTTTTTGAATTCTTCATTAGAGTAAGGATTTGTATCTGTAAGACCTTATCTGCCCTTCCTATAGATATCAAGATAGATTCTCCTGTTGCAAGACTTTACAGGGTAAAACTCACTACACTTCTCTTTGTAAGCAATGCTTCTCCCTAAATTCTGGTATCCTGTTTCCAAATAACAGTGCTGAAGCAGTATTTTAGGATGGTTATTAAAAGACTCTTTTTCTTGTTTCTTTTAAATTGAAACATTTTTCTTCAAAGCTGTTGTATGAACACAGTTTGAAAAAGGAAACCAATATGACATCACATTTTGTCACCATCAATCATTTCCTATGCAAATTGAGATGCCTACAGGACATCAGAGAGTTCAAGGCCTGCCTGCACACAGGGCTTGTACAAACAATGAAAGATTTACTGTGTGAGTAATAAGTACTTTCAGGAAAAGACTGATTACAAATCAAAGTATAAAAGGATATGAATAGAGAAAGAAAAAAGAGCAAATGTTGATTACAAAAAGGAAACAAAAAGGAATAGTGAACACATCTGGTGAAATGGTTTTATGAAACACTATTGTTTGATAAATACAGATTAAATTCTCTCACCTGAAATTTGTGCTTACTCTTCAAATTCTGGGCAGCTTTGAAAATTAAAGGTTTTAAAAATAAATGTAAAAACCCTAACAAGAGATCAAAGGTCTCTCCAAAAATTATTCCTAAGAAGTTCACAAAGGATGCTTATGCTGAAATACAGCACCAGGGCAAGAATATGGAGATGTTCTCCCAGGCTCCAGCTGTTCTCAGATCAGGATCTGTGGTAAAGGTAATACCTCTGAATTTAATGGGCCCTGATTATTTCTCTTTTTTTTCCCCTTGCATTAATTTTTGTGTTTCTTTTTTCATTTGCTCTGCATTTCAGCATTTGCAGTGTCCTGTAGCAAGGAGTTCCAGTACTCGTGCACTCACTGTGTGAAGTATTATCTTTTGCTTGTTTTGAACTTGCCACATGCTGATTTCATGCTGTGGTTCTTGCCTGCTGGCATTCATTGGAAAAGTACTCTCAGTATCTAATAACAAAACAATGGAGGCTACTGTATCAGGACAAATCAGAATGGTAATATATTTCCCATCAAGGCAAGATAGGCCAGATTGAAGTCATGTTAAATGAAAGTCCCAAAGCTGCCACACTTCCTAAAGACAGAAAACATCACTCCTTTTTCCGGTGCAGTACTCCCCAGCAACCTCCTCAGGATCTGTTTCTGAAAGAATTTTCTAGCTCCTTTGAAACCACTGTCAAAAAACCCACTGTCTATCTAAAGATAGACCTCGGGTGTATAAAGAAAAAAAAGTCTTTAAGTGTAGATTAGATTGAATACAGAAGATAGCGCCTGTTATCAACATTAATGAACAGCAAATTAAGGAGAAAAGTCTTTGGGCATACATTTGCTTCTTATTTTACTGGCTGCTTATGCAGTCAGAAAATAAGCTTTATTTGCAGGCATGTTCCTCCACAATCAGCATTATGAGTTTCTTGATAATCGTGATGAATTCTGGCGAGGCTTCTGACCATGTGAAAAAACTTTTCTTCCAATATTCAACCCACCAGAAGGCTGTGGACTGAGAAATTGAGACTCCAGTCTCAAACAAACAGATGCCTCTATGTGCAGTGAATGACACTAAACCATATCCATAATTTTATATAAATGATAATATCAACAAAGACCATGAGATGAACTTTGCTATATGGTACTGAAATCTCTCACTCAATTTTTAAGCCTTTGCTGTAGTAGGAATCTAAAGCTAATTTGCTGGCAGTGATGTAGAGTAACCAGTTTAACTCTACCCAGTAGGCTTTGAAAGGAAATTTGCACCCAGATCCTTGGTGGCAATATTATTTTCCCTTTTGGAAAAATAACTGTCCGATTTTCTGTCAATGAATTGTACACACAATCATATGGTGAGGTATGATAAACAATAAAGGCCAGACCAATTTTAAAGCTACCCAAACAAGGGTCTCAGGGAAAACACAAGAAATCATATGCAAGCATAATGGGCTTCTGCAAGAGAAACTTGTTCATGGCACTGGCCATTACCTACCAACTAAGTGTAATATGTAAGAACACCCTTATTTGAAGGTAATTGTCTATTCTAATTCTAGTCAGACACTTGTTGGTTTATTCACTGAAGAACAAAGTTTTCTACCCTTAAGGAATTTTTATTCTGTGGAGATTTTCTGAGTGTCCCCACTGGTCTTCACCGGCTTTTAGAACACACAAGTCTCCTGTAGGTTTTCTGTCATATTTGCCACATGAACCTCTTAGGATACTTTAGATCATGTTAAATGTCTCTGTGTGCCATGTTCAAGCAACTGAGTGCCCCCTTCCATCTGTTCATTTTTGAGCTGTTAGGCTCAATTGTATGTCATCACAGTGAGTTGTTCTGCTTCCCTTCACACAAGGCAAGGATGAAATCCATTTTCTAGGTCTTTAATATTCCTTTAATTTTATTGCCTGGTTCCACAGGGTTGTTTTTTTTTTCTTCAATGAGGTGATAAGAGTTCACAATTTGCTCTTGCCTTTGCACACATTATTTTATTTCTTCCTTACATGTTTCCTCACCAGGAAAGAATCTTGATCCTTAAAAACTTTCATTTAATGAAAATCTGTTATTATGTTGGCACTTACGTTCCGTGAACACTTTCCGTTTGCACTCTATTGTTTATTTAGATGAGGTGACTAGACTTAAGCACAACATCCAAAATGAAAGCATACAACTGATCCCTGGAACTATGAGTTAATTTGTTGTCCACAAACCTCCAGACTGCATAAGGTTCTTTGGGCTGCATACTGCACACACGTAGAGCTCTTCCTGGAAAATCTTAAAATCAAATTTTAAGCCAGAAGTTAAAAAGGTAAATAAGTTATAGAAATGAGAAAGGAGAAGTGTGAAAGAGAATAACATGGTTTAGGAGCAGTTAACAGAAGCCCAACTAACCTGATTGATGATGGCATTGTATACTTTTCTCAGGTATTATTTTAATTCGATTTTGAATGTATTTTAAAATTTAGTCCCCCGGATCTGCAAATAATTAATAAGTTTGTTAATGGAGATGCCAGCAATGACTCATTGTCTCTTATGCCCAACTCCCCAATGACTGCTGTTCACTTAGAGCTCATCAAGGTGTATCATCAGCTCAGATCATATTGAATGTTTTACCTCCCACTGTACATTAGCATGCCTTTGTTAATGTGGAGCTTTAAACACAGTCAGGCTGTGCAGTTGCCTATCTTTTAAAGTGCCTCTGGAATTCCACACAGTTCTTCCTGGTTTTTAGTAACCTAAATTATTTTGACATCTCTGAATATGCCATCTTGGACTTCACCTTTTCCCAAATAATTAATAGACACATTAATTAATCATTTCCTTGCATTTTTAAAAGAGTTCCAATATTAGCTCTATTGTTTATGTGAGGAACACAGTACAGGAATAATCACAAAGCCAAAGTGGTAACCCGTTTCCTGGGTCATTACTTACAAAAGTAATTCTCATCTGGTATTTTTGAAATTGGAAATTATTGCTAAGCAAAGTCTAGATGTAATTGCTTACTCTAGGCTTGCCTTAAACAGAAGGAATTCACAGCCTGGTTATTCTGGGCCAATGGAGAGTATTAATTCCAAAGTGAGTCTTTGAAGACAAAATGGTGGTTGTACCTCTTCTGTTTGGAATGAAAGGTATCTACAGATCTCAAATGCAGGAAGGTGTCCTGGGAAAATATACAGTGTCTCAGATAGAAAAGACAAGTCAGTGCACAGGTGAAAAGCAGTGTCTTAAAATTCACCCTAGAAGCAGATTTCGCAACCCATTGACAAGAGCAGAGAGAGCATTTAAAAATAAATCTTGAATACGTGTATGAGTTTTCAGTCTGAGAATAACTTCGAAAATGGGGCTTCAGGTGGATTTCATTGCAATACTCAGATCTAGAAATGCCAATATAACACTATGGTCACCATTTCAGAGGTAAGATAGTTACATCTGGGCCAAATACACAGCTAGAGAAAGGAGTCTCATCACAGTAGCTTCTTTTACTTATAGTCAAATACCAGAGAATCTCTGTTTTTAAAATAGCGGCCTTTTGATAGAAAAGGTGGTACTGGAAATAACCTTATGGGACTATTCATAATTCTTGAGGTTCTCAAAAGCTTGAAGTTTCTCAATTCCAATGGAAAGCAACAGAAATTAAGCAATCCACTAAGCGTTTGTGTGTTCCTTGTGTTGAAACACTGGTACTTTATTAACTTCTGAACAGTTGTGTTTGGTTTCTAAATTATTTCCAAGCGTTAAAATTTTTACCTTGGACACTTTGGTAGATTGTGGAGCAATGATTGAATACAGTCTTTTGGCCATGCAAGTTAAGTTCAGTTTATGAAAGTAGATAAAACTGAGGGAAACTGGGAAAATTATCTCCGAACAGAATAAAGATTCATTAATGGTTTTCCTGAAAAGAGTAGATACAAGTTACTTTTAAGGCCATCTATTCTTCTTAGGAATGAAAATTACTTTCTTATAGACCTGACCAATTTGGAAAGACAAAGATTCAGAGCACAGATGGTTATAATAGAGTTGGAACATCTGCTTTTTGTCACTTCTAATTCTTGCATTTTGTTTTCTGCCCTGGAAGAGTTGCCAGGTACAAACAACACTTTCTGCAGCTTTGTTGGTGGCAGTTGATATTGTTTCAGTTCTGCATTTCAAGTTACTAAAAAGACCCTTGGAGAAATTTAGGGAACAAAAATAATCTGGATGGAGACAGTGGGAGACTATGAAAATGAAGTGTGCACAGCTTTGTCAAGAGGTGACTGCAGAGGAAAAGTGTTAAGAAAGTGAGAACAGTATACTAATAGTATAGAATGGCTGAAGGTTTTTCAACTTCAGGAAATTCATATGGTTTAAGAAGATGTAATTATGAGTAGTAGAAAGAGAGGAAAAAAGATCAGGTATACAAAATATTGCAACGACAAGACCTTAGATTGTGAAGCAGTTTAGTATTTGGTTATTTAATGGAGAATATTCCTCCTAAGGAAAGTTATGGTACATGTGCTGGGTGAAATTGTAGTATGATTCAGCTCCAGATTCAGACAAGTAACAGAAACATCTATTGATAGTGGAGATGCTCACATGTGAGAGTGTGTCTAAGTCCTAGACAGATCTAGTACAGGTTGTAGGGGAGACTCATGCCCCTAGAGCAGCAGCTGGTGGCTGGGCAGGCTTCAGGAGCAGGAACTTGCTTTGGGGCTCCAGAAGCTTTTGCTCTTGTTGGCAAAATGTCCTTTGATTTCAGAGGGAGCTAAGACCGCCCCACACCTTTGGCTCACATGCAGATACCTGCTGTAAACACCTAAAGTGATGTTTCAGAGTCCAGGTCTGAATCCTGCTTTAGCTGTGTTTTTCATTTAATGTTTGTATGACAAGGTAATTTCTGTAGTTAAATCATAAAGTCATCTACAGATGATAAAGTAACCTCAGCTATAAAGGATCTGGAAATTAATTCTGATATGCAATTAAATGATATGCTCTCTTTTCTCTTATAATGCTCTTGAAATAGCATGGTAAAATTTCAATGCTTATTCGAAAGAAATTTTAGTAGTTTTGAAAATTATTTGCATCTTTTCAACTTCTTTTGTAAAATCTTTTGGGATAGTAAAAATATAAGCAAAACCATTCCAAATCCTCTTCTATTACCAGCTCTGTTTACTTTGGTAATGTCACAAGTTCTAAGATTCTAAATAACTTAATTATTTAGTATTATCTGAATAATATGTAATAAAAAGAGACAAATCATCATGTTTTTTTCAGTAGCAAGTGCATCATACCTGAGTAAATGACCTGACTTTTCCATTAGAGATGACATGGCACGCTCAGAGTACTCACACTCAAAAGAAATGAAGATTTATTTTTAACAGTTTGATGAACATTTAAATACAGAGATCGTTTAGCAAATCTTTCAAATAGCTTTTCTCTTTTTGTATCTAGATAATTTTATAGACAGGTAGCACTCAATTTTGACTTTTAAAATATTCTGATATTTTAAGAATCAAAATATAAATGTGTGTGTTTATGTCAAATGATCTTTCACTGTCATTAGTTTCCATGGGAAAATACAGTTTTACAACATTTTGAGGACTGCTGGGAATAAAACAACAGTAGAACCACACCTGATCTGCTTATTTCCAACATCATAGAATCATAGAATCATAGAATAGTTAGGGTTGGAAAGGACCTTAAGATCATCTAGTTCCAACCCCCCTGCCATAAGCAGGGACACCCCACACTAAACCATGCCACCCCCTCTATTTTCAGATATGACATCTGAGTGAAACATGATTTGATATATTTTACAGCCTACCTGACATGCAATGAAATCAATTAACTGTTTTCTGTTAGGACCAAGTCTGTTTCCGTAACTCCTGATCAGCCACTCTATAGCAACACATTATGAGAAAAAGCTGGCCTTCAACTGAGCCTTACCAGCTGGTGATAAAAACACACTTCAGAAAGATGACAAAATCAAGATAAACTGTAATTCACAATGTAAACACAAAACAAGAAGCTCAAGCCTTAAACCAAAATGTTGTATTGTCTGAAGCTGAAAGAATTGACATGTTAATATTCTGTATTGTGCTTTGCTCTTGCTTTTATCTTCAATAAAGTATGACAGTGTTACCAACTTCTGGAAGAGGTCGAGCACTGTCACTTTAATCAAATGTGGTATCAGCATTTTTGTTTAGTGGTTTTGGAACAATGTTAACTGCTCTACCTTGGCTTAGGAAGTGAGTTGACTGCTTGCTTTGTACCTGCATTTGATTCTTGCAGTGAAATTTGATGGAACACTGAGGAAATCAAATGCTCAGAAGATAAGGAAAGCCCTGGTTGGGGTGCGTAAAGAAAAGGGTAGTTGCTTTTGAATGTATATTGTTACTGGTTTGCCTTCTTTTATCAGTATATCCTATTTCCGAGAACTGAATCACTGTGTAGGTTGAAATCCTATAATTCTGCTGTTTCCCAGAACTGTTTGCTAAGACTGGAAAGTGAATGACTAACCTAGTGGATGGATTATAAACTGGTACATATCACATTTGACTCACTGGTGGGTAACTATCTGAAACTCTCCTTTAAGTTGTATTTAATATTACTGTTTCATATAACTTGATTAGCTCTTAAAGGTATTAAGGTGAAAATCTCTTACATTAAATAAGGAAGTCACAAATTCTGACTGTGTAACAGCTGTCAACAAAGCAACCTTGTGCAAGAGGAATTATCTGTACATGTTAGCTATGTATACTAGCCAGGGATATATGACCTGTTTTTCTGTGATTCAGTAGCTGTTTTACTGTAACTCACATACAGTACATGTCAGGGTTCGTTTTGCACAGGGATCTTCACTGCTAATTTCACATAACAGCAAGATTATGCAGCTTAGTGCATAGTAAAAACATAGAAATGAGGGCTTTGGGTTTTCTTTTGTGATCTGTAGGTTCGAAGAACTTATCAGATTAATATGTATCTGAGTTAAAGATCCTGTGATATGTATTTCAGAAATATAAATAGATGTTGAATCTCAATGAATAACTTGTGTAAAATTATTTACAGAACAAACTAAAAATGCTGCTGATTCTTGAATTATTTAATATTTTGATGTATCTAATTTACTGTCACATTCGTTCATGCTCACATACAGAGTCAGGAAAATGCTGTGGGTTGCATACTAGGTTGTAAAAAAAATGAATTTAAAGGGACTGGACATATGTGATATGTGATTTTACTGCTTCTTAAAAGAAGAGACATGAGCAGAAGAAATCAGCCAAATAAATTTATATTTTGTGCCAATGCACTAAAGAAATCTCTAATGACTCAGTTTAAAATAAGAGGGAAGAGAGCTTGTTTTACAGCGATTGTACCTATTAGGGGAACATAGTAGATTCGATTGGAAATAAGATAGACAAAGCACTTGTGTATTTAAGTTTGAAGACAAGCTTGTGATATGATGACTCCCCAAAGTCTTCAAGTGGTAAGCAGGAGCTGAACAAATGAGTGGGATGTCATGGGTTAAGCAGCCTTTCAACTCAAAGATATGTGGCAAGTGAGAACTGGGAAAGCAATGATGAGGGCAGGGGTGAGGGGAATAAAATGCACTAGTAATTTAACGCTTCCTTTGATAGAACTGTACTCTCCTATTGATCAGAAAGTTACAGATTTATTGGAGAGACTCAGATGGAATTTTGGTGTACTATATGGCAAAAAGGCATGCAAAATTTTTACTTTTTAAACCACGTATATTCAATTTTAAGTCTTAGATCTTGTACTCCTTCAAAATATTACTGAAGCCAGGATATTTCAGGTAAGTCCTTCTTCATCCCAAAACATCCATAAAATATATCAAAACCAATCTGCACATTTTCAACAAAGAAATTAAAATTTGAAAGCATAAAACTAGATATAACAATTGCACTGGGAAACAGAGTAGAAAAGGAACCTTAGTTACTTCAATCAATAGCCCTCTCTGTGCCTTTTGTACATGCTTGAGTAGTTCTCTTCCCATCCTTCTGTATTAAACCACTTTTTAGGATTAGGACAGATGAGTGATTATAGCTAAAATCTTAACTCCACTGGGATTAGGCCAAAACTTTCCTAATCTTTTCCTACTCCTTCAGTGATAACATTTTGTGCATTTTTCCTTGAAATAGCACAGAGCAGGGATCCTGATCCTGTCTGCCATAGCTCTATGTGTACCTAGGGTTTTGTAGGATCCACATCAGCCTATTGAGGTTATTGCCTACTTGATTGCTTATTCTCAATGGAATCAGTGAGATCACGGTCATTAAGGACTTAGAAATATCTGAATTTATGCTGAGCATTTGCCTTCAGGTAAAGACAGCTGCAAATGACTGCTCTTTTTTTCACAGAGTAATTTGAGAATGTCTTTATGCAAATAGAAACCATTCTGTCTAAACACTTTCCAAAGGTGAGCAAAAAGGAAACATCGTGCAGAATGTATTTGGTAAACCATAGAAACACTAGTCATCCAATATGACATTCTGCTAATCTCTGTGTGTGTGTAACACATCTTCTTCCATAGATAACTCCACTGATTTCAAATAAGTAATTATGTTTATTAATATAATTATGTTAGCACAAGAGCTCTCTCTAGTGGAGCCAATGATGCTTTACTGGTTGTGTTGCTCAGATACTGAAAAATAGTAGAAATACTTAATCCTGCTGTCTCCGAAATACAGCTAATATCAGGATGGCATTACAGTCACATAGCATATGAGGAATGCTGTGTCTGTGAAATACATTAAAAATATGGTTTACAAAAGGTGCTGCAATGAAATCTCTGCCACTCACTGACATCACTGCCCTCAGCAGAGTTTTGATTTGTTTGAAGGTCTCCATGGGCTGATCAAGAAGAACATGAGATTGTTTCTGAACATATCATTGTTAGGTCTTGTTTTCCACAAGTCTTTTCTGAGATATGGTGACTAGAAATGGACAAAATGGAGAAGGTATTGATGTTGTGTTCCATCAGAGGACCATGACACTGTGTTACACTTTTGTTTCTCATCCTGCTCCTTGAGGAAGCCCCACTGTTGTGTTAGATGCAGCAGCTTTCAAGCAAAGACCACAGTAGGTAGAGAAGCTCAGAAGGCAAGTAGTGCATCCAAACAGCCTTTTGCCTCAGCCATGTGGCTGGTTTTTATATGTATTTTATATAGCTAATATATATATTGTAGAACTAATTTACATTGCATTGTCTTTTTCCTTTTTTTTTTTTTTAATGAGTTTTCAGATTCTGATGTGTTTGGATTTCATAGCTACAGCTATTTTCCCAAAATTTTTCAGAAGTCTCTCAGGAGTTGCTAAAGAAACAAACTAGTTCTGCTATAAAAACTGTACTACTTGGCTTTGAAGTCAGTGAAATTGTCTAGTAAAAATAATGTGTTTCTGTGATGGCACATGGTTAACGGGGAGGTGCCCAAGGGTTTAGTGCAATTGTCAGTGTTTGACCAAATTCTTTACACTAGTGAGCAGTGGGATGACAACATCTGTAGCGGACAGTTATTTGGATTAGTTACCATCAAGAAAAATTATGAAAAACTAGGAAAGTGTGAGGTGTGGACCAATTGAAGAAGTTGAGGTAAACCACACTGGGAGTAATCAGAGCACTCTTATACCCTGGTTACTCCATTACCTTCCTTTCCAATCAGGCAAAGAAATATAGACCTGTATCCTAAAAGAGGAAGAAATCTAAATGGGAGGCAGTTAAACCAGTTCCACTGAAGGGGAAAAGAAATGTCTAAGAAGGCTGATGCTGAGAGCAATAAAGTGTAGAGGACTAAGGGCCTTCAGTTGTCTTTGTGGTTTATACAGTGCCACCAGAAGACTGCACAAAGGATGTACAGCCTGCAAACCTATCCTAAATGTGAGTAATTATGTCCTATTCTTAAAAAAGGTCCATGCGTTTAGTTTGGGTTTTTTGATAGCAAAAGAAGGATCCATCTTTCTAGGCAGTAGCCTCATTGAATGCCAGGTACTTTGAGAGAATTGAGGAGCCTGTGGTCTGGTTCTCTCCTTTTTTTTCCCAGAAGCCAAAGCTTTTGAAAGGCAAGCATGTATTTCCCTCTGTTATGGCTTCTCCCACATCCTTCTCATGTGCCTGGCCCAGAATGGGACTTGTGCTGAAGCAACCATCAAGTAACAGCAAGTAATTTTTTTCTGAGGTGCCTATTTGAGGAAGTATTGCTGGGGAGTCTGTGAAAGACTCAACATCTGCAAAACAGCATTTCTTTGCCTCCTGCTTCTGCCTGCCTGTTCCATGTAGCCAATGATCCTTATTACCTCTGGTGTTTGCTTTTTATGATTGCTCTGTTTCTTTTAAAATCCTACAGTGCCTTTTTTTTTTTGTGTGACTCATCCTACTCAAATATCATGAGAGGCAAATGGCGTGGTGTATGTACAAGCATCTGCATTCCTCATCTTTAGTTTGAGTATGAAAAGAAAGGCGAATGGACAGGCTACTATTATCTTCAGGACCAAGGAAAGTTTTCTTTTTTGTGTGATAGAACAAACTGTTTCAAGAAGCAATTGACTCAAAGGTATTACCAAGAATCTAATAGAAAACACTGTGGGGAGCGGAAGAAATGTAACTGAGAGACTAATCTGGCTTTCAGGAGCATTATTATTACTGGTGAGGAGGAAAAGTGTGTGGCCTGTCCATCCATCCTATTTGAATTTGGCAGGGCTGGCAGGTAGCAAGCTGTAGTTTTTCTCTAAGACTGAACACAGTGTTATGGCCATCACTTGAAGCTGAAATGGAGGTGTTCACATTGTTACTTTTACACATTTACTTCTTCAAATAGGTGTTCACTTCAGCTTTAATTTTGTATGTTGGCTCTGAAGAAAAGCAAGCTTCCTTCATGCCTGCCTTCTTTTATTCCTTTTCTCCTTCGATTTGTGCAATACAGAATCACCATCTCTGACAATGACAGATAAATTTCAATTTCTGGGTTGAACAGGTAGTGTCTCAAGTGTTTTATTCATGGGCACCATATGTAAAAAGTGAGTAGTTTTTCCTATTGTGGAAAAGTAATGTTATGTTCAGAACTGCCAGAGTTACTTGAATTTAACTTAGCTGTGTTTTCAGGTGAACCTAGAAATAAATGGAAAGTTGAGAAAAGCAGCTACATGTTAAATACATAGAATACCTGTAGTTTTAATTCTTTTAGGTCAAAAAATATTCAAATGCATTCACAGTATTTTTGATTGAAAGAATTTGTAATTGGATTTCCAAACATGCTGCTTTCATCTTGGGCAGTACAATATGCACTTTGATAATAACACGGCTATGTCATTAGAAAGAAGTCCATTTACTAGTTTAGGCATAAAATGAGATATAGAAGAAGACAATAAAATGCTTTCTAACATAATGCACCTTATTTTTTACTGTATTCAATAGAGGCATAATGAATAAGTAATCTTATAAGTGCATCAGAAGTACACCTTGGCTGATCTCTTAGAGGTGTTGAGATTTCACTGCTATTGAGATTATTCATAATATCACTTTAATTTCTAATAAAGTGCACAGAACTTTATAATGGATCAAAATATGTGCCCACAAGCTGCTTAGATCATCTACTGGAAGAGACAAATTCCACACAGTAAGAGTAATCCAAGACAGCAGGAAAGGAAATTAAATGAAGATGAAAAGTAACATCTTCAAAATTACTTCTTTTTAAAATATGAAACCCATAAATAATAATTTCCTTATTTTCACTTAGTCACATTCTTTTCATGGTAGTTGAGCTATATATCTATGAACCGTTCTTGGCATTAGCTACATTTTCCCCTATATTTAATGTTATCTCACGCAAATTAGACTTGCAGCAAACTAATCTGGTCCAGGTAGTAAATGTCACTGCTTGAATTATTTTATTCATCCATTCTTTTTTTTTTTTTTTTTTATAGCATTTATGCAATTACAAGTGTTAGTGGGATTCTCCCCCCCTTCTCTCCATGAAATCAGAAAAAATTAAATCCAAGGAACCTAAATAAGATTTACTTTTTTTTTTCCCATAGCTTTTTCCTTTTCTTAGTGAAAAAGAAAAAAGCTTTGTTTGCTTTTAAAGCATTCACGATTTTAAATTTAATATCAGAGCATAAGTAATTTTCCTGATAATAACAGCACTTATTATATACATAGGAAATTCTTGAAACTGGGTGATTTTGCCACCTCAAAGACAATAGCAAAACCAGTAGAGTGGTTCTTTGTCAGAAGGTGTGCAGCTTTGGTTTTGGACTCTCAGCATTTTATACATGGCAGCTCTGCCTGCTTAATAATAAAGACACTCTTTTGACTACAGTTGTATCTAGACTGATTTTACATGGTATTTGTTTTGAATTTTGTTGCTCACAGGGAGAAAAGGAGGCTTTTGAATTGACCATTGTTTCTTTTTAAAGTACATTCAAATTATGTACTTCATTGGAAAAAATATCACAAAATAAAGCCTGATAATTGCTTTAGTTTTTGAAAATGTGTGTCAGTATTAATGTTCTTGATGTTAATGACATCTTTTCTCTAGTACTGATGAAATATTGAAAATAATTGGAGATTCATTCTGCACACTGAACGTTCATATGCTGAAGTTCACTTGACGTTCAAAATTGCACCTGCTAAACATAGACCTTTTTGAAAACCACGCTTCCACTTGAAAATATTTACTTTGAAACCTTAATGAATCAGGCAGAGATTTGTTGTACTGTCTAATGCCAAATATAGATTCAGTCAGTCTTTTTTGTGTTAAGTAAAATGCTGGCTATGAATTCAGTTTTATAATACAAAAAACCCCCAAACAATCCATCATGTACTGCAAGAATTTAAAGTGGAAAATATCAGTTACTATGATGGCTTTTTAGTAGTAATTTATTGCTCATACCCAAAGTATATCATAGTTGGATTTCAATGCCCTCATCCTAGTGTGGTTATAGTGAGTTGGGTACTGTACATACAGAGAGTCAGTTTTCCAAAATATAGCCATCTGAAAGAAACAGAAAATACCAGAGTTTTTGAGTCCATTTTATTCAGAAAAAAAAAGATTTATTTAAAAATAAAAGGTGTCATTCCTATGTTTTTAGATAGTCTTTGTTTTCCATGTTGAAACTGTTTTCATTTAGAAAATTGTAAAAATTGATTAAAAAAAAAGAAATGTGGCATAGAAAATTGAATTTAAAGTTTAAATACTCCTCAGTAAATTATACTTTAAACATAAAATAAACATACATATTACCCTTTGTGTTTTGTGAGTGAAGAAAAAGTCAGTTACTGACAATACTGGTCCTCATGCTGCAAACAACTGTGCACATATTTAACTCTTCTCTTGCAAGAAGCTTTCTATATTTAGCTGGTCTGCTCCTGATGCTGAAGTTAAACATATGTGACCAGAGACTTTTCCAGATTAAGAGTTATGTAAGATTGATGTAAAACATAAGAAAGAGAAATACAGGAGTAAATCAATATTGTTTGGTTACATAGGAAGAGAATTGCTATTGTTGTACTGCTTTCTTCTTCCAGAGGGGGAGAGAAAAAATGATTTTCTAGATCAAATGAATTTTGCTATTAAAACAGATTTAGTTGCTTAGATAAACTAGAGTATAAATAATGATGTGCTGTAATGCATAATGTGATATGCAGCTAAGAAGGTTAAAGATTCTTTTGAACAGATAGAGAAAAAACCCAAACTACGCTTCCGTCAGATTCTCCAAACCTGCATGCAAGTGGCCTAAAAAAGGAAACAAAGAAACTGTGTGTCCTCAGCCATGTTTGCTTTCAATGTATTTTAGAAAACTGTGGAAAATTCCAGGACAAAAGAAGGCCCTTCATGTTACCCTGAGACTCCAAGAGGGTGCATGACAAAGCCTGGGAAATGATGAGGTGGGTTTCATGCCATGGTAAATTAGGAAAAGATCCTGTGATCATACTAGGTCGTAAGTAACCAGAAGTTTCAGAATAAAATTAATACTGGCCAGCATTGTTTCATGGGAAATAGATCTTTGTTAAACAAACTTGATTTTATTCTTTGATGATGATAAATATGCCTGATGCAGTAAATGAGGAGGTGTGATACATTTAGACATTTAAAAGGCGCTTGGCTTTGTACAACATGCTGCTCTGATTTTTTTTAAAAAAGCCTATCACTATACGATGTCAATAAAACACATGTTAAATAGATTAAAATCTGGCTAGCTGACAGGTAATGTAGGTAGCTGTCAATGGAGAAACGTCATTGAGTGTAGGTGTTTCTCACAGTTTTCTTCAGGCCAGATACTGTGCTCAGCACACTACAACACTTGCCTCAGTGTTCACAAAGCTAATACAAAATCACTGCTGATAGATTAATAGAATGGTAAATAATCACGAGGGCAGCATAGCCTTGTGTAGAGACTTTATAATGATTTGTTTTCCTTTATAGGGAGCTATGTTTGAACTATGGTCTGTGATATAAATTCACATTCACAGGATATCAGAATAGATCACTGAAGAATTGTGGCCTCAGAGTCTATGAACCTATGAAATAGTGGCATCTGCGTGTTTAAACCCACGATGGAATAAGGTTACTGGATTGGTGGAAGGATTTGGTGAACTTCACAGGGAAACTGAAGCTTTCCTTTTGTTGTAAGCTGCTCATGTTTAGCATGGCGATGAACAGTCAGCCAGCTGTATACCTGATTAAATCAATAGCTGTAAAGGGAAAGGTATGCAATGAAATATAGGTAGGTACTATGTCTGAGTCAGTGCAATGTGCAGATGGCTAAATTAATGGTTCGAGCCTTTACGAGTCTTGTGGCACACAGGTAGCAGTACTTGTTGCAGATCCATAGTGGGATCTAGGTGCACTTGTCTCAAACCAGTCAGTCCTGAGTTTTGGGGGGATTTATGTTGCCATATTATGCTAGTACTGGAGGTGATTTATGTCCAGCTAGCTTAGAGAGCTCTGGCAGATCACGTGTGGAGATGCCCAGAAGAAGCTTTTGTGTTCATCATACAGTTTACCTCTGAGATGAAGGAGACAGATCTGTAGCCCTTGCTGGGAAGATAGTTGTTGTTTTACTTCTTATTTCTTCTGAAATCATTCTCATGCGTGAAACAGAGAGCAGTATTTTTCTCTGCTGATTTTTTATTGCATTTTAAATGATGGCAACAGTCTTAGAAGTCTGGGAGCAATATTCTTTTATTCTAATATATTAACCTATATCAACATCTTAGATTTATGCTTATTTCCATACTCAATATTTTTCTCTTTCATTGACAGTTACCATACTCGATCATACTCTTCCTTTGAAATAAAATTGTTGAAGGCCATGAAGAAGTTCAGCACATACAAGAAGTGTTTCTTACCAATGAATTTGTTAAAATGTAAGATTAAAAATAAATCTAGAAGAGCAAGCATATATCCAGAAGTCCTAAAAGAAAAGCTGTCGAGCATATCTTTGTTCAACAGTAAATATTTCTATTGATTCTCAGTAGTCAGCACTGTGTTCTTCAGTTTATAACATATTGGAGCAAGCTGAAAAAAATAGACTTTCAGAAAGGCTGTGGGTAATACTTTACACGACACAAATAATTTCAAATTTCCTTTTAGTAGGAATAAGTGCTTATAGCTGTAATGCAGTGTGGGTATGTACAGGCAACTTCATGGGATTTTCTTAGGCATTTTTTTGGATATAAGTATTCTCATGCTTACTGATGTCTAGGTTTTGTAACATTTTTGTTGTTGCTTTCCTAATATTTGCCTTATAAGAACAACATAATGGATTTAATTAATGACTGGTGGATGCATTTGAATATCTGGAGTCCTTTTCCATGTACAGACTCTGTGTTTTATCAGAAGTCCCTGCTATATAAAAAGAGCCATACCTATTTATGTCTGCTTTAATTCTTTAATTTTTTAGAGAGACCACAGAATTTATTGAAGAAATTAGTTTTTACACATTTTTTGACCAATTATTCATGAAACAAAAAGAGTGACTAAGTCCCAGAAACACAAAGGTAATCTACATCTAATTTCTATCGGTTACATATGGCATTGAAATAAGTGTGTTGCAATAACATAGTCAACAATAAATACTGACAAAAAATTCTGTCCTTTGTTTCCTATTGTGGCTTTTGAATCTCTATACTACTGCTAGTATTTTTGGTTCAAAATCAAAAGCCCCATGGAAGAGATGACAAAACTCCAATTTCCTTTCAGTCCTTCCATTTTCAATCATGCTTATCCTCCTGGGAAATATTTTCATATGTTCTTTTCACAGCATTAAAAGATGCCTACAACTATCTCAAGTGATCTCAGAAGTCACTTGTTGCTCAGGTGCTGGCTCCTTGAATCTGTTTGTATGGTCTTGGTGTTAGTTCCATTACACAACTTGTCTGGGGACCACATACCCCCTTCTTTATTTCCTATACCAGTTCTGGGCTCATCTATACAAGACTCTATGTTGTCTGGGCACTGACTGCCTGAGGCCAACCTACCCTGTGCAGGAATACCTGGCATCAGCCATAATGTTGCTGGGTCAACATAGCTTTGATTTTAACAGTGAGAGAGCTAAAAGCTCTTGCTTAGGGGTCTTAATATTAGATCCTAATGACCAGAGAGGATTTAGATTTACAGACTGTTCCTTACAGATGGGTTCAAGTATCTCCTCCTTAATCCTCCTTAAGGAACTCCCAAAGCTTCATTAGCAAGTTTGAACTGGGGTGATTCATCAGAAATATAAATCAAAATACTCAGTTAAGTTTTGTTGCTGTGCTGTTGGATGGGACAAAACATATGTTTATGACCGAGAAAAGAAAATGTGAAAGAAAATAAAGATTTCAACAAGCCTGTAAGAAACACAGAGAATTTGTAGCTGCAATATTGTTTATCTTGTGAAGAAAACCATGGCATGTATTTCTTAGTAATGTCAGGGGATGGAGCTGAGACCATAAAATGTTCATTGCCACTAGCAGAACGTTTCTATTGCTAGTTCTTGATCGTATTGCTAGTTATTGTGAAAACATATATTATAAATTGCATTTCTTTTTTTTTCCTGTTCTTATGTGAAAATAGCTGCTGTGTGGTGATGCAGAGGAAGCTACTGCTGCAGAAATTCTTTGGAGAGACAGGAGGGCACCTTTCCTCTCCATAGCCCATGTTTAATATGCCAAATAGCAGGCAGGCAGGCAGGCAGGCAAGCTGGTCAAATGTCTTGATTTTTCAAGAATACTTGTTTGTGTATGGTGGCCAGCAAGTTCCCACTCATGGTCTGCAGGTCTCAGGCTGGCTGAAATGACATACTATTCAATACGAGTATCTTAGTGCAGTAGGTGATAGGCACATAATGAGGTATACAGAATTGCAAATGCTTCTGAACAGTGTTCAAAATCACTTGCTACACTCAGGTGGTAATAAGATGGGGAAAATAGTTGGGCATTTAAGCTACAGTTGAATGCATACAGAAAAATACAATAACAAGTGGAAAAATGCTAGAAGGTTGGCCTGTTCAACTCTTTGCTGGTATGGGCTGTCACAGATCAAAATGTTCCAGACACAAGCAGTCTCTATCTTGCTTCTGATGCTACCTTAATTTAATTTATAGCTTTCAGTTCTACATTTATATTCGTGGTCAGGATTAGTGGTTATTGCTTTTTTTCTCAGAGTGCTAAGAGTAATAATAAAATGCCACCTCCACACCCTACCTTTTCTGAGGTGCATTTAGCCCCCCAGCTTTGTGATCTGTGGCTATTGCTTTCTAAGCACAATAATGTAGAAACATTAATAATTCATGTACTTGTCTTGCTTTCATTTTCCCCTTTCCAGGCTCAGCCACAGCAAAGTTCAAGCCTTAAAAAATTGCTGGGCACCATTGCATACAGAGCTCCTCGATGTGCTGCTTGGCTTCTTTTCAGCAAGAAGTTCCCCCCCCCGTGGGCTGGGTACAGTGTGGAGTCACGTCCTACCTGCTCCCTCCCCTGCCCACTCTTGCTATCTCACCTACCACTGGGTAACATGAAGTCCCCTCCTGCCTGAGGAGCTGGCAGGGGCAGAGTTAGGCAGGGGTGTGTAATGCTCCTTGCTGCCTTCCGCCTTTCCACTGCTGTTCAACACTGGAGTGGTCGTTCCTCTCCCAGTCAAACATGTCTTGTACCTACAAGTTTGATTGCCATTCCTCAGGCCTTTAGACTATCAGAGACTTTTTAATGCAGTTTATTAATTTTCTTTTAACCTTTCCCCAACTGCATTAACTGCTTTTTGTTTAATTTCTCACCATCTATCCACCCAGTTGCCCCATCTCTGCTCATTACCATTTCCTGGGCCCTCTGGTAGTTACCTGTTTCCCTTTTTGTCACATCATCAGCACAGTTACACCTCTCATTTGCCCCAACCTTTTACTAGAAACCTATTTACAAACAGTCACTTCTTGCTACACCTCCTTTTCCACTGACTTTTCTCATACAGGCTTATTGCTGTAGTCCTTGTCCTATAGCAGTCTTTTGCCTTTGTAGAAAAGTAAAATGTGACGTTAACGTTTGTGTTTTATTTAGTTCAGAACTGAGCCCTGTTTTACAGTGCAGACTACATACTTCCAGTACTGAATACAAAAATATGCTTTCAGTCTGAATGGCTGCAAAAAAAAAAAGCTTATTTTTTTTTCTCAAAATGTAACAAAAGCTCGGGAGCACATATAGCTGTTTAGCATATGACAATTTAAGATGTGTTTAGGAATATTCCAAAAGCTTTTTTCAGACTGTTCCTTTTATGTGATGAGTTCCCCTGAAAAGGAAATTATTTTAATCTATTTTCCAATTGCTTAATGCTTTTTATGAAATGTAGGCTTATCACTTATAATCATTCTGCACTTCTTAAACAGATAAAAACATTTTGAATGAAAATGCTTCTGAATAAGTTATTTGAAAGACTGATTACTGCTACTAGCTCTTATTGCAGAAACCTGAATATACTTTAATGATCAATATCTCATAAGTTTAAAATTAGCTTTTCACTGTCTTTGTAACTGAGCAGTAAAAATTTCTTTATAATCAGTGCAAATAATTTGATTTTGTTTTAGTAGCCAAAGGAGATTTTTTTTCAAGCTCACGTGCCTTTGAATAATAAAAGAAAGGCATAGATAAAGACAGTAAAGTTATCTAGGCACAGAGGACCCAGATCAATGAAAGGTCAGGAAGAGGCAGCAAAGTAAAAATCAAATATGCTTAAAATAATTATACTTTACAGATTTTTCTCCTCCCTCCTCTAGTATTGTATTTCATACACAGTATTTTAAGTGAGTCAGAGAGGAGAATGCTACAGCATACACTGACTGGAGAACTGTTCCAGTAACTAGCAATTTTGGACTCTGGAAGCCTTACATATATGATGTCTTCCCCTTGTGCGAGGAGCATTGTTCTGAAAACTAGCCAAAATATGTTTTTTAGCTGTAATTTTGGTTCACATCTCTAGTTTCATTCAAGCAGCCTACAGACAGGCAAGACAACAGAAAATTGGTTTTTCCAAGTTTTTAAATTGACCCATCCCTCTAAGACATGCAGACAAGAGAGGTTTCATGTCTTGGGAGCAAGCAGAACTGGGTAAAGTTTCAGGTATCACATTTGTTCTGTGCACAGAGGGCACCACATTTTATTCCTGAGCTCCCCCCTTCCATTCGCTTGCTGACCAACACCTTTGTATTGCTCTGGACCTAGTGCTTTTCAGGAATGAGGTAGAGCTCTGCAGTCATTTAGGGTTACCTAAATGACATTTAGGGATAACCTCTTCCAGCCTGTCATCTAACTCAGATGATATCTCAGACATCCAGTTTATATATTACTTTAAAGACACATGCTCCTACTCAACAGATTGAGATTCCCAGTGGGATAATCTCCCTACATTTACCTCCATGATGTGACCACTGGTGTACTCCACAGTCACCCTGTAGTTCACCTGGGCTTACTGGCATCTTTCTCTCCAGTTGTGAATTAACACTTGTTTACTTCTAGCAGTGCAAGGCTGGAGGTTCTTTCACAGCCAAGGATAAGAAACCTCGATCCTATGGTAAATTTCACTCTGATCTTACTCCATTTCAAACCAGAAGCAGAACTTTTAGGCAGAAGTAACATATTTCAGGAGAACAATTTGTGTAGCTTGAGAGAGAAGAGAAACTAGCACCTATGGAGACTTCTAGCAGTGGGAGATGAGCATAATATATGGTAGATAAAGCCATTGAGGGCTATTGCATGCAAAAATGCAGCTTAAAAATAATGGTCTTAAAAAAAAGCAGGAGTACTGGAAGCAGGGAAGGTGTAAGAGAAGAAAGGATCATTTTAGGTAGGTTAGAAACTGACTTGACAAATTCAGGATAATCAAACCCCCACCAGACTGACATCTGTGGAACACAAAGATGCTTCTGGCTCAAAGTAGGTATCAGCTGCTGCACAGAGGGTGTTTGGGGGAAGTCTCACTACATGCTTGACAATAAGCGGCCATTGTCAAGAGGCCTGATACCAAGTTATTGGTGGGACCTGCAGTCTGACTTAATGCTGTTGCTCTTCATGTTCCTACCCTGTACACTGTTAACATGGCCTGTCTCAGCAGATACTGTCAGGAGCGTGATACTGGAATAAACAATTCTTCAGTCTGTTCCAGGTGCAGGTTTCATGCCCCAGAAAATATATTATCACTGTTTTTGTTTTCTTCCACTGAAAAGGGGACAGATAAACTATTCTGATAGAGTAGCGTGGTGCATTTCCTCTCTTCTCCAGGTTTTGGTTTTTTTTTTTCCCCACTGCCTGTGTGACAGTAAGCTTAATTGTCTGGGAACTCACAAAGTATCCTGAAGATATTTCTTTTAGCCTTCATTTTAGAGCAACACTGTAAATGAGCACAGACTGACTTAGTAGCTGCAGTTCTGCTTTGTCTAATGCTCAGTGGTCTCAAAATCTGGCACTCCATGAGCACAGAGATGATTCACACATGTGGCATTTCCTGGTTAACCAGTGCTGTACCTTGAATCCCCACAGTTAGGTCTGCACAGCTTTTCACCTCCAGTAGCTTTTTACTTCTGTGCTCCTGGGATTTCAGATTATTCCTCCCTGCAGTGGAAATGTGTACAAAGTCAGGTAGCGGTCAATGGGATTTTATCTTTTCTAGTAGTAGAATGTTTCATAGCCTTTGAAAATGAAAACTAAGAAAGATCAAAAACCTTTACAATTTTTACAATTGTTGGGATTAATCACCTTACATTTAGTATTATAACTGAGCTTGGGATAATTAAACAAGCAAAGAAATGTACAAGGGAAATCAGAATATGGTCCCTCAGGTCCCTCTTGTTATGTCCTTTCATAGCAATGTTATCTTCCACCTTTTTTTAATGGTTAATCACATTGCTTTTTAAACTGATTTTATTTTTTCCAGATTTTGTAAAGAGAAAAGATGGAATACACAGAATCCTGTTTGTATTGGTTAAGATACCAAATAAAAATAATCTTCCTGATCCTAACTGATAATATACCCTTTATGTTAGAGACAAGAGGACTGCAGGATGAGTCATATCTGAGGGAAAAATTGCAAGTTTTTTACCCAGTGAGGTATTTGTTTAATTCCTCTTTCCATTAGGGCACCTGGATCATGTGATAAAATAAGTGTTATTCATATATGAGTGAACACAGTGTACTGTTCCTTCTTGTGGGACTTACCACTGTTACTAGGAGACTCCTTTCTTCTACTGGAAGCAGTTAGGAAAATCTCAGCAGGCCTCTGTACAATTATCATGGCCCCTGGTTTCCATCTAGTGCACTTCCAGCTTTGCTGTTCCTAACCAGTGGGAATTTAGCAAACTACTTGGAAGGAGATCTGGTCACTGAGGCATCAAAATCTACCTTCTTCTTGCACACCAGAAGGTACGGATGCAGCCTGAAAGCTGCACCGTGCCTTTTCACGCAGCAATCTCATCAGGGAGAGAGTCCCAGAGTTGGGACAGAGTATCCAAAAATAAACACCTTCCAGTGCTTTCATTATGGGGGCTTGTTGTCTTGTCTCCTTTTGTCTCGGCTCTGGAAATCTTGCCTGCTTGGCCATGTATAGAAGAAAGTGATAATTTGAACGTATGTCCTAAGTTTATTAACTCTCCCTTGCTGCCATGAGCAAAGGCAGGGAGTGAGCTCTGAAAACATCTCTTACTAGCAGATCAAACCTATACATGTCTGTGACAGAAATATTTGAAAGCATGATTAAATGAAGTTGCCTGAGCCAGGCACGTTTTGAAAAATAAGCCCTGTATTACTTCAATTTGCTGTAAACAGTAATTTACTTTGGTTATTTCCTTTAATTACAGCGCTCCATCTTTACACAAGGCTGTATTTAGGAACAAAGGGACCAGTGTCACTGTAAGGTGTATGTTATAATAGAGACATTTGTATTAGGCTTCAGGAGAAGCCTACAGTGTATCCAGCAATTCTGTGGCTCCTGTCACCCCTGACCATTCTCTGGTTCTGTTAATGTGTTTTGTGGTTTGTTTGTTTGTTTTTTTTTTTAATACATATGTGCTCATTTAGGCTCTTTCTGGTTCTGCTATGAAGTTCTTTTGGCACTTCAGCTATTACCATGCCCTGCTCTTACTTTTCTCATAGACAATATTAGGGTAAGCTGGAATTAGGGTGGCCTCTCCTCTATTATATACAATGTACAGATTATAAGGGGAATGATACAGGAAAAAATTTTTAACCTAGCAAGTATTATAAATGAGCCAATTGTTCCAAATTTTTTTTCCAACAAAACAGGAAACCAAGTTATCTAGCAAACCTATTTACACACAGTAGGTAACCCTGGATAGGAGGCAGGACTAATAAACAAAGAATGACAACCTATTTCTTTTAATGACAAGCTGACGTATTTATTTTGATTATTTCACAAAAGTATTCACCAGGCTCATCAGTCACACTAAAGCTCCATTCTCCCTGCCTGCAGACAGAGCATGTAGCCTTACTGCACTCAGGTGGAGTGAAAAAATAAAAGCTAAACTCAACCTTTTTGGAGTCAAAAAAGATATTTGAGGGCCTGCAGTTTACTGCACTAGAACATAAAATAGAAGATTTTTCTTGTCTGAATCAAGTTTTATATTGCTTATTTTTACAAAATTATATCACAGCTACAAAAAGTGATTCTTATACTAAAAATTAACTTTATTATATACTTAAGTTGAATTTCTACTCCTCCAGGGACCGGAATGCCATTTCCTATAAAATCTGACTGACCTTTCTGCCTGAATAAGAGACTTCATGACTTTTAGAACATTAAATCAGACAGTTCCTTTAGAAATGATAGAGCCTCTTATAGTGTTTAAAAAATGCAATAATAAAATTCAGATACAAACTAAGTTACCATAAGATAGGTTTACTTTTCTGTGCCTAGTATGACATTTTCCAGTAATAGAATATTCAACAACCTAAGTGAGAATTCACTTTTGCTCTAAGAAGTAATCACCTTAGTTTTGCTAAATGCACATTTGTTTTATTTGTTGTTTGTGTAACACTAATGCAGATACATAAAATAATTTACAATGTCCTGAACTAGAATTCAGAGTAGCTACAGATAAAGTTTTTTTTTCTGATCTTGGACATGCAGACATTGTGAATGCAAATCTCACAATGGAAAAGAATAAGCATTTGATTTGCATGTTACTAAAAGAAAGCTTATTAAGTCCTTCAAATGAAATTGAGTTAAAGCCATGGAAGTGCTTAGACCACAAAGATTTCCCTTTTTACTGTCCATTTTTATTTATATTTTATATAGATGTCACACGTTCTGAGCACTTAAAACCTCTTAGAAATATAATGGTATTTTGGAATACACAAGAAATTGAAGTCTAGGACCTAAAAAAGAAGACAGAATGATTGTGTGATGTGACAGGAGTGGTGGTTTTGTATACCCATATGTATGCATTTTCTTTCTGCCATTTGTAGCACTTGTTTGGTCATGGAAAATATGATACTAGAAAGGAAGTTTCATGCTTATTCAAAGAATTATTTTGCAATAGTTAGGAGATAAAATAACAGCTACTAAACTTTAATGGGTGTTATTAGTTCAGTAAATTTACATACTGTAAAAAACCTTCCAATAACAGTGAAAAGAAATAGGAAAATATTTTTAAATGCTCCAACTCCCATGCTTTAATTTCACTGTGCAGCATAACCCATGAACCACTCAGTGTTTTATGTAGTTTCATGTAAAGGCTGCTTACTTTGAAGAGGTAGCCAAGTGACTAAACACTTAAGAGTCCTGGGGATTTTATAATTTTAGCATTATGTATAAACCCTTCTGAGAGTGGATAACAATTCTGGTAACACAAAAGCAAAGGTAAACTGTGCATTTTAAAATTATGACACCAGCATCCACTTTATTAACAGCTTGAAAACATCTTATACCATGTCTGTAATACTTGCTTGAAGCTGTGCTGGTTTTGAATGTGAGCTAATGTAAAGATATTTTCACAGCCTCTTGTGTAAATTCAAACTTTGTGGAAAATAGAGTTGTCTTTTTTTTTTTTTTTTTTTTTTTTTTTTTTTTCTTTTTTTTTTTTTTTCAAAACATCTCTCTC
>NDXB01017086.1:118839-141458 GCA_002631895.1 Agapornis roseicollis
TTTTTTTTTTTTTTTTTTTCCCTACTATATTTTCACTCAAAAAACCACCTCACACTATTTTAGGTGTCCTCTGCCCTGCCAGGTCCCTGCACATTGTTTTATGATACCCGCATTTTATGGGAGAAAACCCAACCCAAACAACTAATAATTGCTTTTATATTACTATGAGTATACTAGAAAAGGGACATTACCAAGTTATTCCTATACCTATTCCTGTTCATTCATGAATGGTGCTAGAATTAACATGAACTATAGTGTATTATTTATTATTTCTCTGGATTTGATGCTTAGCAGAGATGTTACAGGTCAGCTGCCTTTTAAATGTAATTAATTTATCTTTTTTATGTATTTTGCTGTCTGAAGGCATCTCTTCACCTTTTTTTTTGTTTGGTATTGGTATTTTGGGGTAATACTTTTTAAAATTAAAGTAATACTAAAATTATTTCAAGTTATTAGTCAAATAAATAGAACAATTAGTTAAAAGCATGCAATTATTTAGTGTTAGTGAATAGGTCCTGAAGTAAACTTGAAATCTATGTATTTGGCTAATGTCTGCACTTGTATCATGAAAATGAGAACCAATTATGCTCTTATACTGTGATTTTTATTCCTGAAAGTTCAAGAAATAACAAGTAAGCATCCAGGCTGGAAGTCTGGAACTATCAAAGTAATGGGAATTTAATTCACGGTAGCATAGCCTTGTTCAGTGATTGTTTGTTCTTGTTTAAACAAGATTCTTATTTATGTTGTTAAAGACTCAAGATTAATATTTTATGATTCATAATACATGGTGTTGAAGGTTGGTGAATTAGGCATTAAAAAAGTCATTTTCTAAGAAGTATTTTCAGCACAAGCAAGTTTGTTGAATGTTGTTCAAAAGAGGCTGTTCACATGGAACAGGAGAGCGATTCATACAGAAATTAGGAGTACTAGTTACAAGCTGAGAAAACACCCTTTTTAACTGTAAAAATCTAGCTATTGTATATAAAACCAAATTGAATAGAGAAAGACTCTTACAAGCCTCTGTGAAAATTCTTTCTCACCTGTGGGTATATCTGATTATCAGTCTCGCAGTTATGAGGGTTTTGGCAAGACTTGCAAATTCCTACCATGACTTCTGTCTACTCAAAACAAGCTGTTGGCTAGTGCTCTTGGCAAGCTTAGTATTTGCTGTGAGGCTTCTGCAAAAAAAGGTTTCGGTCCTTAATCATTTAGGAGAACAATTGCTTCCCCAAGGCTTCTGTCTACAATTTGAGTTGATGTGTCTCTTGTATGTGACACATCCCACAACCGGCTTAATTTAAATTTGAAGACCATATTTTGAAGGGTTTTCACAATGCCTCTGAAGTTTCTGATGCATCTCTTTTCAACTCTCCAGATTATAACTTTCCAGACTCCATAGAACAGCCTGGAATTGGGGTCATAATCCCTAAAAGATAACCCCAAGCAACCAATAGTACAGGTACATAACCTGCAGTGGGCAAGAAAAGCTGTGCAGACCTAGAAAGAACTTCCTTCTCTCAACATTTATAAGGTGCTTGATGATAGGCCAGAACAACATTAAGTACCACAGGTTGCTGCAGTTTTCCTCAGAGGCTGAGTTAACAAGTTCTTTGGCTGACACTAGGTTAGTTAGTTAAGAGTATTAGCAAATACTCTAAACTTGAGGAGAAATTGTGAAATCCAGACATTCTGCAGCACATGTGTTGGTGCAGACAGCTGAGTAACTAGGCTGGCTAATTAGACTAGCTACTTGGTAGATAGTTCCTCCTGTAAGCACAGTGCAGTATCCCATCTTGCTGTGGTGGCTCCTGCACTGCCCAGAGTGTTTGCTTGTGAGCTTAGCTGGGCATTTTTTCGCCTGGCATCTGTGTTTCAGGATCTGAATACCACTCCCTCATCAGTATTAGAAGGCAATGCATAAGTTGACAGTTACTAAATACATTGGTGATTCCATAGCAAGACTTTTCTGAGTCTCTCTTCTGTAGAAGGAGGTACAAGAAGGAAATGCACATTTCATAGTCATTAAATGCCTGCTAACTTCAGAAATGTAAGCTGAATGGGAAGGATTAGGAAGGAAAAGAATAGTAACAGTCACAGTTTTGCCTTGGACAGTTTCATTACCCTTTTTAGAGTGGACAAAGACTTAAACCCACAGTAGCTTTATTTAACTCCTGTTTAATCTAGTGGTAATTATGAATGTAAGTAGGGACTAGACAATGAAATGTGTATCTTCAGGAAACTTGGTCCGTGTGGTTTAGGATTGTGTTGCAACTTGTTTCCCTAAGGCTTCAAATACCTCTCACCTAAAACTGTAAGGTAAGGTATGAAACTATAATGAATAAAGAAAGAAATGTAAATTACCTAATTAATTAAAATCCTGGAAAATTAGTATTAAAATTGCATTCCTTGCAATAGTAAGAAAATTACTTACAAGTTCTTTCTTTTCCATATTAAAACCATGAACTGGTTTAATAGCAGACAGTATTTTAATTATGTTGTTGTACTGCAATTATTGCACACAACTGGAAAAAAAATAAATTGAAAAATCCATGTGATCGTTTCTGTACGTGTGTATGATTTATTTTTCTGAAATTCTGGAGGTGCAGAATATTTAGGGATGACCAAAAACCGCACCAAACCATTTACAGCAAACCAAAACATGCCTTGAATTATAAAAACCCCACCAAAAATGAATGACCTTGTAGTCAACATTCATTAACAAAACAAACAAATAACCAACCAAGCAAACCAGAGAGTAAGCAGCAGAGGGCTGAAGTCTGCATCCTAGAGCATATTTGTGTGCCCTGTATCTTGTCATGATTGATGCATTGTAGTCATGTGGTATTTGATAAACATTGTTTTCCAGGTACTTAGCATGATGACAAATTAACAAATAGAATAAATGGATTACAAAGCATTTACATAGTCATTTATGCCTTTTTCCCATCCAGTCTGGACTACTACAAAGTGATCTGAGACTAGTTATTAAGAGATATACAAGCTTTGCGAGGTGCAGCATGCAGCAGGGTGATTAATGCAGAAGGATTAATGAACATAATTTTGAAACAGTGTTTTTTGTCTTATGCTATTTGCTCATTTTGTTATTAATAGGCACTGAAATCATGATCCTTATTTCATAAATCCTCAAAGGGCTGGCACTGGGCTGCCATAGATAGCATTCTTGAAGCATCTTTGAAACAACCTCTGATGAACAGGAACAAAAGAGATGATCATCCAAGATCAAATATCTGAGAAGCAGGGAAAATAAGCTTGGGTGATGGTCCACTCTATCATGACAGCAGTGCTTCTGGCTTCTTCATACCCTTCTGATCTAGCACTGTAAATCTCCATGGGCTATCACTGAAGTGGCCTCAGGCTTGAAATAACTTAGTGGGTTGTCTCCCAAGACTTTTACAGTGGAGAAACAGCAGAAGTAATTTTTCACGTGTCATCCCTTGAGAAAGATGACTGCTGGGGTAGTCATGTGCATTTAGACAGTGACCAAAAGTGCTCCTTTCTGGGAGAGACCTCTTGGGATCCTGATGCTTCTGCTGGGCTGCAGAGTCTTCTGCAGCATGAAAATGCTTCACATAGGTGCTATCAGTGTGCAGTGCTAAGCTGCTGCAGTTGCCACCATACTGTATCCCCACTTTCTTATTCTGCAATGTATTTGTTAAAACTTTGTTTGTCCACTGCCCATCACAAATGGCAGAGATGATGATCCTAAATATATTCTGTGGATGCTTTTCTTTATCTTCCTTTGACAAGTAAACAGAAAGGCAATTTGTACCAAAAGTGTTTTGAGTTTGTTCTTTAAGTTTGAAGTTTTAGATGATGCATGGTAATTTTTCATGTGTAGCAAATGTGATGTGTACTGTAAGATACAGGAAATGTTTGGTCTTACACATGCAGCCTAGCAAGTTAACACATGTCAGCTGAGCTGTGCTTACTGCCCAATTTAGTGTTCTTTGCCTGTGGCAGCTAAATAATGTTTTAATTTAGCTGGCCCTCAGAGAAAGCACCTGCAGAGGTTTGGTGTACCACAGACCTTGCAGGCATGCAACGCTGAGAGCTTCTCAGTTTGGCCACTCCAGTTTACTGCATGCTTGTGCTACTTTGGTTACAACACATATATTGTGGGGTACACACTGAAAGCTAGAGGTTCTCCCCAGTTATGAACACTTTCAGGAGAGCTCCTTCTGGTACTGCTCACATTCTGGGAGAATATAATTCTCCCCCAGCCTGTATGGCTGCTTGAGGACATATTTTCAGTGGGGGGTAAGTCGCACATTTGTATCCACTGAGGTGATGGAGAGCCAAAGACCAGGGTGCTGTGGGGCAGTGAGTTATAGAGGAATGAAATCTGGGGCTGCAGATTTGTAACCCATTCTAGGAATACTAAAAAGTGCTATTTCTGAAGATGTTTTTCTATAGAAATGCACCACACCCTGTCTGAGGTGCAAAAGGGGAAAAAAAAGAGAGAGAATGAAGTAATAGATGAGGGAGTGACAGCAATTAAAGAGTTGCAACAGACACTTGTGCCTTAGGGGGCTTGGGTGGCATGAAGAGATATGAGGAAGGGAAGGAAGGAGAGTTAAAGGATGTGCATTAAGCTGTATGTAAGAGCTGTGTTTTTTAGCTTAAACTAGCAGCTAAGAATTTAATACATTGAATGAAACTCACCCAGTCTACTCCATAGCACTTACATACATTACAATTCATCATGAAATGAAACACAGACCAAAAAGAGTGATAAAATAATGTTAACAGTAAGAGTGGGGTGCTTCCCAATCAAAATTAGATCCGAAATATATGCCTGAAAGCAAGCTCTGGTAGTCACAAAGTAGAAAATAGAAAAGTAAATCTTTTCACATTTCAATAAAACATTTGGGAGGAAATACAATATAGAGATTTACAACTCTAGAACCAACTGCAGAAGCAACTGAAGATATTTTGTTCAAACAGGTATAGAAGCATAAAACTAGTATTTAGAATGTTGGAGATTTCATAATCAAATCATCACAACAGCAAAAGTTGTCTGCTTTAGCACTGGCTCTTATTATGTGACAAGGCTTCTTCTGGAAGCAGAACTCATCAATCCTCTAAAATAAAGTAAGAGTACTTTTAGACTAACAGATGTATGATCTATGTGAGACTTGTATAAATTAACGTGTTCTTGCTAAAATTCTGGTTTGTGGTGACAAAATGTAGCAATTACATTTTCAGATAGAGCATTATTTAGAAATGGAAGTGGTAAATCAATTTACGGAATTAGTTTCACTTTTAAAGTGTGAAAATTAATAAAACATCAGATCTGAAGAGTTAAGTAGCATTCAAAAGAATGTCACCCCTCTCTATCAGCAGAACAGTTAGCACATTGTTTCTCACAAAGTGGTTTCCTGCATGTCAGATTTCAACTGTTGGGTCATAGATGGTGTGTGGAGAATAAAATGGCACTTGAGGCAGAGCTCTTGCTGGTAAATATAGGTTAAAGAACATGAGTAGCTAGTCTCTGGTGATACATAGGTTGACATGGCTAACACTCCCTAGCAATATACAGTTTGGGATACCTGTTGAGATGATCCAACTATTCTGTACTGAAATGCTGGTCTTTTGCATATGGAGTTCTGAGCTTCTACAGATAGTGCTGGTCATGGATCTGGTCATATTTCCAGATCTGGGATCAGTATATCCATTCTAACCAAAATGTGACTGAATTCAGTCTGGGTGCATAAGTACATTAATGCTATGCTGCTATCAATGCCCAAGCCAGACCTCCTCATGCAAAATGTCTACTGAGCTCAGCTACATTCCCAATGACCTCTTGGGCTCAACACAGGTACTTCAGCTAACTAACTAAATTAAGCATGTGTGGAGAAACCAAAGAAACATTAAGTTCAGTCAGAAGCATAAGAAAAGGAGTAAAGGCTGTGAGATCCTCAAGAGCTTATCCCTGGAGATCACAGAATAGTCTTGTTTACAGAAAGTGATGGATTTAGAAGAGGAGACATTTTGAATGGCTCCTGAGTTTCTTGAAGCATTTGAAAAGTTGCCTTGACCATACTGGAGTAATTAGTGGGATTTGGCATTTCTGTGTGTACTTAAGTACAGATTTATGCATGGTAAAGCTCACACTGTCCAAATGTACCTGTAGGGCCTCAGCTAAAGCCTTTGAAGTTATTATCAGTCTGAAGTGAATGAGAGGTGGATCATACCCTTAAACAAATATTTCTGGAAAGCCCACTGTGAATATGGAGAAATATTTTCTTGCTAAGCTGACATTTTAAAATTAAATAATTTCTTGGCTCCAGGCCTTAAAGGAAATGGGACATCTTTCTTTTCATATATTATTTTTTTTTAATGATGCAAAAAGTATGTTCAAGCTTCTTTTTATTTTAAAGTGACTATCTTTTTTTTTTTTTTTTTTTATTTTAAAGTGACTATCTTTTTTTTTTTTTTTTTTTATTTTAAAGTGACTATCTTTTTTTTTTTTTTTTTTTATTTTAAAGTGACTATCTTTTTTTTTTTTTTTTTTTATTTTAAAGTGACTATTTTTTTTTTTTTTTTTTTTTATCAGACTTTTCTAAAGAACCCATCCAGAGAACAAAAAATACCCCAAGTCCATTGATAGAAGAGAAAGCATCAGGAATTATTGGCCTAGAATGTTTTTGAAAGTTTCAAGTTTGGAAAGCAGGGAATAACTGGAAACTCTTTTGCAACCACAAGAACTGTTTTGCACTTCATGCCAGTCTGTGGGTGTTTGTGTGTGTCAGAGCTCATCAGGTAGTTATAAGGATTATATTTTCCATTCATGATTATGAATCACTCGGAAACAGATCCAGATCTCTGCTATTGCTTTGATATTTGTAAGCATAAATTGAATAATCCAGGTGATTAACTTTCAGACTTCAGAATGTCCATAAACTGATTGCTGTAGTGCATCACCGCTGGCTGTTCACATAAGGTGATTGATTGACAATTTTACAATGTAAGCTTTCAACTTCCCTTTTGGAGAACTAACATTTTTAAGAACTTTGAACAATGAATGTCAAATTAAGTCAGACTTTAGCAACAGTTAAAAGATCTGATTTTCAATTCCTGTTGTGAGTCTTCATCAAATGGGAAGCAAGTGTTGCATACCTTCTGTAATGTAAGTAAACTTTTGCTCATTTGAATTGTGCTGCTGAACCGAAAGAGTAATTTCTAGGAACTATTCACCATCAATTTAGTTGGGACACTGATTGGTTTAGCACACAGTGTTCAGAAATTATGCTTTTGTACAATGCAGTTAATAACTTGAGTTATTTTGGGTGTGGATTCAGAACATCTTGGGGCAAAAAAAAAGACTATATGCATGTGTGTTTCTTGTTACTATTCTGTTGTATCCAACTGTTGCTGGTCCAACAATGCTGTGAAACAAATGGCACTATTAAAATATTTGGGGGATAGATACCAAAGGAGGCCTTTGGAGGAGGTTAGTCCTTGCATGCCCAGCCTTTATGTATTGTTAAGACCTGGGTGATGCCTGAGGCATGCCAGCCAATAATTATACACCTTCATATTTCTTTCCTGACAGTCTGTCATCACTAGTTCTAACTGTGAGTTAGAGATTCTTCATGCCTACCCTTTTTTCCTGTACCAAGTTCTGCAATATCTTCTGCAAAATCACATTTATTTCACTAGCAGGTTACATAATAGGCTTCATTGCAGCCTTTTGAATACAAAAGTAAAATAATGCTGTGCTTGATCTTCTAAAGCCACAGAAAAGACCATTTGAGGAAACACACTGCAGAAAGTAATTTACAATTAAAATATTTTATTTAAGTTCCTAATAATTATATTTTGATTTTATTTTAAATCAGGGCCATCATGTTTTGCACCTCAGAAAGGTAATGGTGTAGGATTTGCCTGTAATTCATTCATGGTCACTTCAGCAATGGGCTTTCTGTGAGAAGGAGGGAGTCATAAAACTCTCATGTGTCAGTAACGCATGACAGTCAGGTTGGAACAGGGGAATTCAGCTCTTTGCATGGAATTGTAGGGTTGAAGGACAGAAGTAATCAATAGGTTATCTGATCTGATCTCTTGTATAATATGAGCACCTACCTCCCTAATGAGGTTAATAATTTGCTATTAGTTGGTGAATGTTACATCTGACTTATGGAGCTTGCAGAAAAGTTGTTTTCCGTAAGAGTGGCACTTTGTGCACCTTCATCTTTCTTAAAATAAGAACACCAAAACTGGAGGAAGTGTTCTAGTATTATTCTTATCAATATTATAAGGGGTAGCTAACCTGACCTTGGCTTTACCCCATTTATTGCTCTTTGTGTATCTGAGGATCATGGGTGCCTCTTTTGCTGGGTCACCGTAATGGAAGCTTATCTTTACACATCTGTGTACTTAGATGCCCTTAATTATTACTTTATTTACCCCTAGATGCAACTCCTTAGCCTATGGCTATGGACAACATTCTTTTTTTTCCCAGATGTATGACATTCATAGAATCATAGAACAGTTCGGGTTGGATGGAACCTTTAAAGGTCATTTAGTCAAATCTCCCTGCAATGAGCAAGTACATTTTCAGATAGATCACGTTCCTCACAGCCCCATTCAACCTGGCCTTGTATACTTGCAGGGTTGGGGCATTTACCACCTCTCTGGGCAACCCGTTCCAGTGCTTCACTAACACCAGTGTAAAAAGTGTCTTCCTTATATCTAGTCTAAATCTCCCTTCTTTTAGTTTAAAACCATTATCCTTTGCCCTGTCACTGCAGGTCCCTGTTAGAAAGTTTGTCCCCATCTTTCTTAAGCCCCCTTTAAGCACTGAAAGACTCCCTGGAGCCTTCTTTCCTCCAGGCTGAACAACCCCAACTTTCTCTGCCTTTTCTTACAGGAGAGTTGTTCCATCTTTCTGAAAATTTTTGTGACCCTTCTCTCGACTCGCTCCAAAAGCTCCATGTTCTTCTTATGTTGAGGACAGCAGAACTACACACAGTGCTCCAAGTGTGGTCTCATGACAACAGAGCAGAGAGGCAGGATCACCTCCCTTAACCTGTTGTTCATGCTCCTTTTGATGCAGCCCAGCATATGGCTGGCTTTCTGGGCTGCAAGCGCACACTGCTGGCTCATGTCCAGCTTTTCAGTCACCAGTACCCCATGTCTTTCTCCACAGTGCTGTTCTTGATCCCTTCATCCCCCATCTTGTATTGATATTGATAGCAGATGGCAGCTGCACAACTCTAGAGTTTGGCAGGGTATCTGGTCTGCCCTCTCAATTTCATTTGCTATTCGGCTAGGATCAGTGACAACTACAGATTTGATTAAAATGTTGGCTGTCATCAGGACCTCACCACAAATGTCTTCTGCTGTAGGTGATTCCAAACTTTTTTAAACCTCTCTGTGAGCCATTATTCTTAAGGAATCAAAGCATTTTTTGACAACATGTACTTTCCAATATACTCTGATGACTGGTGGCAGTATTAGTATATGCTTTAATTCTTTGTAATGTAAATCCTACATGACTTTTTCATTAATCTATCCTGGATTAATACTAGGATCAGTGGTCTTTAGTTACACGGGTCGTCTGCTTGCCCTTTTATTGAGAGCTTTCACAAAATTAATGCTCTCTCAGCATCTGAAATCTTTCTGCTATTGCAAGTTGTGCTGCAGATTAGTATCAGCCATTGGGGCATTTCTGCTAATTCTTATGGAATTCCTGGCTGAAAATCTTTTGAATCTTCTGCTTTTAAGGTATTTATCTTTTGCAGATGTTGTTCAACATCCTTCTTAATTACAGACTGCGAAGGACTGCAATGATTTGCAGTCTTATGCATCACCCTTTTTATTGTCTCAGCAGCTGCATTTCTTGGTGACAAAGCTTTAGCTCTGGCCTAAGTATAAGAGTTGAGTGAACACTGTTTACTTCTTTCCATCATGAATCATAAATACTATGGGAACAGTCTGAAACCTGACTTGCAGGTGTAATTGTCATTGAGTTCAACAGAATTTGTGGCAAATGTAGTAAATGAGTTGTAGAGCAAGATAACATTCTCTGGCTGATAAATTGGTTTAATGAAAGAGGAGATCTCTCACTCTCTACAAACCTTACCTTGTTCTGATGGGGCTTGCAGCTATAGTCTGAACACAACAGCTAAATCACAAACATGTAGTTTGTGAACGACTGTACCTTTGGACATCACTTGATATTTATGTTGTACTATAGCCACTATTATCAGTGTCTCTCATAGTGCTAGTCATGCACTGCTTGGTCTTAAATGTTAATATAACATGGTCAAATGCAGTTCCTAAAATTAGAGCTCTACATGATTTCAGTGGAAAAAGAACAGATAGGCTCAGTAATTATTGCTGAAAACAGTCCACAAAATGTTTAGGAGTGAACAAAGTAACTAGAAAAGTTTTTTCTAGTATTATTTGCAATGTTTTTGTAATTTCTTCGTAAGTCTAGAAAAACACATGTTTATAAAATGTCAAGTTACTTAGAAACTATTATATCTATTATAAAAGTATTTTTTTTTTTAAATATACTGATAGCAGTTAAACTGGTGTTTGTTGAACAAATTAATCAACTGAAGTGGCCTACCATTAATTTAGCTATTATTTTTAATGCATTATAAGTTCAAGGTATAAAAATTTATCTTTGGTGAAAAGGCATTTCTCAAGAATAGAAATAGGTGTAAGAAAACCCATGCAATGAAATGAAAACCACAGAACAAAAAGTAGATAAAGGTACCTCTCAAAGAAAGGTTATGCCTTTTGGCTGTGATTAATACAGCATTGACTCACCCAGGTTATGAAAACATAAAACATCCTGTAATGGCAGAGGAACAGATACATGCTGGTGACCACAAATGTGCACAAATGCAAACAAACTTATGTATATCCACACATATAGAGTAACAAACATTAGCAGCCCTAAACATTACTTCAGTGCACTGCCTGGGAAATATTTTGTCCAAGATGTGCTGAAATTGGCTGGCAGCTTTATACTTGTTCTGACATGTTTTATGAAAAAAAACCCAGGCAACTCTGTGTATGTATTTTCTTCATGCCAACAGTCAGAAGGGACAAAAGACTCAACTTGCAGCTTGAAAAACCTCAGAAATGCAGAACCAAATGACATTCCATCACCCATTACAAACACTTTCTGCACTGAGCAGCATATATTAGAAACAGTACGTACTAGCAAATATTGGCATGTTATGCCTTTCTTGACTGACTTAAGAAAAGTTTTCTGCAATTACTTTATGCAGAAGGGCAATGAATAAGACTGAAGTAACCAATAATATGCTAGTTCCTGTATTAAAAATAATTTACATATGGTTGAGTTAGTTTCACCCCAAAACAAAATAAAATCATCCAATATTAGTATCAGTACACAATATCTAAGCATTTAAACAAAAGTAAGTTTTGATAAACTGCTTAACAGAAAATGAAATCTGTTGAAGAACACTCTGTTTCATGACCAAGAACAAACTTTGTAAGTTATAAAACTGAGTATAATATGGAAAGAAAGAGAGAACTTAAAAAGTAAAATAAGCAATCAGCATGAATATGAATAACAATGAATATAAATAAGAAAATGAAAATTCACAAACTCTACATATCATTTCAATATCTATTGCCATTTGCTTTAAGGAAAGTAGAGGATGAAAGGGTTATATCAGGGTCTGAAAAAGAGTACCAGAGGCTTAAAAATATGAAACCAGCTAATATTAGCTTGTCAGCTTGATGCTCATCCTAGACAAAATATGGCAACGGTAAAATGCTACTCAACAAAATGGGAATGTGAAGCAGTGGCACCTAAATTTTCACAACCTCCACACTGCCTACTGCCTTCCCCTTCACAGCCTTTCTTAGCCTGAAGGTATTGCAGTGACTTCACTAAGATGCAGAATGAAAGCTGTGAACATACTACAGCGTGCATTAAAACCTACCATATGCCTTTCGTAGTGTTTGTCCAGCATGCACATTAAGCTGAGTGCTCTCCAGGTGCACAGTGGTACAATGGGGAGAAATCTGAGAGATTTCTGAAGCTATGGTGGTCATGAGGAGAATGTGCTAAGAGAGAGTCCCCGAGGCCAGGGATCAGACGGATTAGCCAGTGGTGCTATGTTGAAGCTTGTGCACATGGAATCAGAAGACAGAACAGGAGTTTTCAGCAACCCTCCTGGCTTGGTGAAAGTAAGCTTTCAAGTTTGCAATGCTCTGTGGCCTATGCAATCTACTGATGATCTGCAGAGACTTGTGGCTTGGTAAATCAGGGTAAATTACTCAGTTTGAACTGGATAACTTGATTAACTTTGGAGTAACCAAATAAAATGATATATTTTAATATAAGCAGAAACAAACTAGAAGCCAAAATATGACTATGTTTGTCCATAGCTACTTTCTCTCCATGAACAGGGCTTTCTAATGTACCTGGTAAGTATTTGCTTACATAGATGGTTTAGCAAGGGGGTGGGATCCTGTATCTTTCTACAATCTACCTTTCAGTTCAGTCAGCATTTTTAGGTCTGAAGGAAGTAGCAGTATGTAATTTGGGGTCTGATGCAAATAACATCTGAGAAATTTGTAAGGCTGGTTTTATGCAGGTGGATAGATTATAAAATGCAACTGCTGTGACAGTCTAAATGGTACTGAAAAAAAGCCATCCTTTTCCCTCTAACATGCATAAAAGTATCAGAAATGTACCCTTTGATAAATAACATAAAGTATCAGACTTTATCAGAGTATATCAGTCACCTCAGCTTTTTCTACTACAAGCTGTGATACAGCATGAACCATATGAACTGTTGCAGACTTGTCAGGTATGTTGCCATCCAGCTTCTTTTGTTTACTGAGAAGCGTGTAAGGTGCAAGATAATTTCCATCTTTAATTGCAGGCAAATCTTTTGCTGAGAATAAAGAGAGAATTACAGGAACATAGCCTTGCACTGTCCAGTGTAGGAAAGCTATGGCTTTTCTCATTGAGTATGTCTAGAGGCTCTGAATATCCCCTTGACTCTAAGGACAGGTTTTATCAGAGATCAAAGTTGCTTAATTAGAACAAGATAATTCTTTGCACAGATCAGATCCCTGATCTGTCAGGTGACCCACATTAAGTAAGAAGTTTTGAAAACAAATCTCTAAAATCTCCTTTCCTGTCCACTGTATCCTTACAGGGCAAGGTCTCCCCTTCATTTGCCTCTCAGATCAGAAACAATGGCCATGGTTTTGCTCAAACCCCTTGCTTAGGAAAGGTTTTTTAGTTTCCATCATGCCGGAGGGAGGACTGTTCACTTCTGCCCAGAGATTCCCTCCTCATGCCAAATCTTTCCTCCTTCTGCAGACTTCAGTATTACGTCCCTGCTCCTGCTTGTGCCCTAGAAGCACTTTATACAGCACACATCCAGGAAGGGTGCAGTTCTTCCACCAAAGAGGCCCCAGAGCACAGCAACCAGGACAAATTGCTTGTCCTGCAAGCACTCCTTCTGCCTGTTTAACAAAACAGAATGCATACTACTCACAGAATAAACAGAAAACAAACTTGGTAACTACTTGCACAATTACTTTCAATGAGGCTGAGAAGTTTTTATAAAATGAATCTTGGAATAATCCAACATTTAGCACTATTTGCTGCAACAGTAAAGAACTCCTTTTCCTATATTGCAAGTATTACATATATAATGTATTTCACACAATTTAATTCCACTTGGCAGGACATGCTGCATCCAGTCTGCTTCAGAAGAAAAGATATTCCAAAAGATATTCTCAGGTGCAAATAGTTCACACATTAAGACCAAAAGGAAGCAAGATGAAAAGTGAAAGTGCTGAGCACAACCAACCAAATTAAACCATAAGAGAACAAGTGTGGTAAGAGAACATAAAACCAAACCAAACCAAAAAACCAAAATAAAAAGATGCTGTGGTATATATACATTCAGAAAATATTGCCACCACTGTTTTAAAAGCATTTGATTTTTTTTAAAAAGTGAATTATTTTCCATATTGTGTATAGCTTCTATGCATTTGCCTTTTATTGATATTCTGACACTTGTTTTGAATAGCAGAAATACAGTGTATAGAGCATATGCAGAAAATAAGACCTTAATTCATAATTGCAATTCTTGTCCAAAGAAGACATATGGAGAAAGTTGCATGTAAAATATAAATATATAGGGACTCTTTAGAGTATTTATAGGAATAGATTCCAAACTTGGACACCTCTTTGATGTTATGGGTAGGTCCTAAGGATACAGTCCATTCTTGCTGGCAGGAATTACTGCTTTCCATTGAGCAGGCTCTGGTGTTCTGCAAACTATGGATGATGCTGCCAGTCACCACACTGGTTGTTAGAGGCTCATGACAGTTCACATATGCACAGGAGCTTTAAGAGGCCAGGATGCTGTAATTTCCCCTTCTTTCACATGCTGCATATCATTTAGGATTATTACATTGCATTTCTATCTTGCACTTCTTTGATTTATAATCTTCTACGAGTTTTTGTTGATATGTGATATAGTTGCTACTTATTCTTTTAATTTACAGCTGATAAAAGATTTTTTTACATTCTTATTGGCCATGCAAGCTGTAAAGTTTGAATGTAGTGATGAAATATTAATCATATTTTTAGATTTAATTTGCACAGACTCTACTTCGAGTTTTAAGAATAATAGTGTTCAAGTATGGAAAACATTATTTATTCGTTTTTATTTTAGTATGTTTCTGAGCTGTGAATAAAAAATAGGAATCTTATTTGTAACATGAACTTAACAAGCTATATCTCATGGTTTTAAAACTAGTTGACAAAAGGAAAAAAAGAAATCAAAAGTTTTTGATAATATTGGATTTAATATATTAGCCATTAAATATTCCTTTAGGATTGATATGGTTTGAATAATAAATAGTTTTAGTTTTAAATAATGTATTTTATTTCTAAAACCTCTGAAACTATTATACCCTCAAATATAATTTGACCAGGTCTAATCAGCTCAGCTGGCGTTTCTCCTCTGAATACTGGAAGGTTGGTGTCTTTGCTGAAATAACTGGGACTGAGCATGCCCTCTCTGGATACACAAAGACAAAACCCCTCTGCTTGATCTCTGCCTTGCTTATTGATGTTTTGTTTGCATTTCCACCCTCCTTAGCCTTGTAGAGCATGCAGAGTCCAGAGCTTCTTCACAGCTGCTGCTAGCCATGGGAGCATATCACAGCTCCCTAAAGGTTATTCCTCTCCCTGGATATGAGCAGATGCTTCTAGAGAGAAAATATATTACAGAATGTGCTATAAATTTGCCCATAAGCAATGAACAACTATAGGAGTGTCCTCACTAACCTCAAAGTGGCTGCTCTTATGCGGTGGGCAACCATGGAGGTGTCCTTGTTCACTTCAGTGTGACAAGTCACTGGGAAAATTAATAGCCCCTACTGGTGGGAAAGTCAGTATTTCTCCATTGAGGGAGCACTTTATTTTCTTCTATCAGTACCTTAAGTGGTACTGGATGTTTTGTTGAGGGGTGACAACACTGACCTCCTCCATGGGCAAAGAAAGGGAACCTCAGTCACATGGATGCCAGACTACGGCAGCAGGCAAATTTGTGACAGGCAAGTCTAGGGACACTGCCTCATATCACTACAAGTGAATGGGTGGGCAGCCTAGGAAGCTGCTTGCTCACACCCACCCTAAAGCCAGAAGCTTCTTCCTCTCCCTCTGATCATGGCAGTGTAGAGCTGTATGGGGCTAAATGCAGCATGACAGTTTCACCTCTGTACCTGGCAAAATCTTGGAGCCGATTCTCCTGGAAGGCATGCTAAGGCACATGAAAAACAACAAGGTGCTTGGTGACATGGCTTCACTAAAGGGAAATCCTGCCTGACCAAGTTGGTGGCCTTCTATGATTGGGCTACGGAACTGCTGGACAGGGGTAGAGCAGTTGACGTCATCTACCGGGACTTGTGCAAAGCATTCGACACTGTCCCACATGACATCCTTGTCTCTAAATTGGAGAGAAATCAATTTGATAGGTGGGGCACACGGTGGATAAAGGGCTCTTTTTTAGGGACTGTAGTGACAGGACAAGGGGTAACAGATTCAAACTTAAACAGGAGAGGTTTAGATTGGCTATAAGGAAGAAATTCTTTGCTGTTAGGGTGGTGAGATGCTGGAATGGGTTGCCCAGGGAGGTTGTGAGTGCTCCATCCCTGGCAGTGTTCAAGGCCAGATTGGATGAAGCCTTGGGTGTCATGGTTTAGTGTGAGGTGTCCCTGCTTATGGCAGGGGGGTTGGAACTAGATGATCTTAAGGTCCTTTCCAACCCTAACTATTCTATGATTCTATAATCTGAAGAGGACAGAAGTTTGCCGAACCACACTGCCTGCTAATACAAGCTGTGTAGTCACTAGAGGAGCAGTGCTTGATGGGAGGAGTGTTACATTTATGCAGAAAAATATGTTTTGGCTTCCCCACATACTGTTGGGGAATACAAAGCCTTTAGCAGTGGTAAAGAATTGCATTTTGGAAATGAGAAAATTAACAGTTAAGAATATGAGAAGTTTTCACTAAGGGTATTTAAACTTCAATGCAAAGGGAATTCTGTAAAACTTTCAGGTGTTTCTATGATGTTGACTTTCCTCACAACCTGCACATTAAAAACAAAGATTAAACCATGCCTGTGTTGTGATCCCTGCAGTGGTTTTGGTGAGTGTTGCAGATTTGATGAGGCATCAGCCATGAGAGACAACAAATCCATTTGACGTTTTTAATTTTAAAACACAGGAGCCATAATTCAACCTTTAGCATTAACCTACCTTTGTTCTTTAATATAGATCTTAATTGTTTAAATAATTGTGGAAAAACATTTTATTTCTAGACCTCTTATGTGAGCCTGAATGCATGTTTTGTGACTATCACATTCTTTTAATTGTCAATGACTATTTCAGAAACTGAAGCCTGCTCAGAAATAGCAAGTAGGCTTCATTATTCACCTGAGACAAATAAAAAATATTGAAAAATAGTGTGCATGGAAATATCCTGGTATAATTCAAAAGCCAAGAAAATCCCCTTGTTTGCAAACTTGTGTATGTTCTCCTGTTTGACACGTCATATTTGTGAGCAAAATTTTTAACTTAGGAAGTTATGGCATTTTGTTAACTGTTTTTCTTCTCACTAATATAAAATGTCTGATATACAACTTATATAAGTACTCCCGAAGACCAAGCATGTAGAAAATTATTGCAACTCTTCACCTTTCAGTACCCGTTCTTGGTGATGGTCATGCTTGAAGGGCATGGAAGAGTAAATGGCCTTTTTATCTTATTGACTCTTATGGCTACATTTGATGTAATAATTATTATGTACTATTAGATTTAACTGGAAAGACTTACTGTCTTATATAAATTATATTTTTTTTGGGGGGGAAATAAGCAAGGATGGGATAAATGAGGCAAATTTGGGATTAGGAAAATAATACTGTGCTTCAAGGAGCATTAAAATATGTTTAGATTAATTGGGGATTAACATTGTAAAAACTGAAACCCCATTGTTGCTAATCTCTTTGAGCTTGGCTGAGCTATTCTAAACCAACGTGAACAAAGTTTTCATGTGTGGAATGAGGCAGGATTTTTCAACTTCCATTTTACTAAAATCCAGATTAAAAAAAATACTGTTGATATATTTGTTTCAGCAAAGGTTTCATCAAGGCTTATGTAGAGTTTCACATTGAGTGAAGGACAGGTAAAAAGTTTCCAGCCATGAAATAATCCAGGTGAAAAACTGCACCTGGAAAGTGGGCAAAAAGAATAAATTTGTATATTTTTAACCTAGGATAAAGAAGTATGGTGTCTGGCTCAATGCCACCTGCTTAAGCTGAAGCTCTTTCTGGCTCTGAATATAGTAGGGAAACAAACCTGTATTTTGCAATTAATAAATAAATTGCTTTAACTGCTTTCATTTTTTTATTATTTTTTTTTTCTTTCTGAAAAAGGGGAAGAAAACCTAAACTAGTCTCTGACTCCTGAAATTTCTGCACTTTAATGACACAAGAACTGCCAGTCAAATTAATAAATGGTTAATTTGTTAATTTATAGACTCACATAAGAGCTCTAGAAATAAAATGATTTCCCACAATTATTTAAACGATTAAGATCTATATTGAAAAAGCAGTGCTACTTAGGAAAGAAAAGATTTTTTTGGTGAGAAATCATGACACACATTTAGCCTTTCCAGTAGTTGTAGGTCAGTACAGTCAGTACAAATGCTGCATGCAGAAGAAAGACAGGAGATGCAGCTGTTTTGTGCTCCTAAGCTGTTCTAGGTTCCTACCCTATTAGAAGCACTACTTCAAAGCTCCTAACGTTACACATTTAATTTTTATGTAAAAAAATTATAGTTGGAAGTGAAGTAACCATGAGGACTTGCACTGCTGTTGGAAACGATTGATTGGCAAGCACAAATAACGGGTGTTAGGAAAGTGGTTTGAAAAGCTTGGAGGATGAAAAGGGGAAGAAAAAGGTAAGACAATAATATTTTAGCAACAATGACAGGTAAAAAAGGCAAGCAACACTGTTCTTTGTCTGCTTGCTTGCTTGTTTTTTTGATACCTCTCTTACCTTTCTGCCTCATTTTAAAAGTACCTATTTTTTAATGAAGTTGCCTTATGTTGTCAAAAGTATACATGTACACAGAGACACACATACAGAGTATCTTAGAAAAATTATTTCACTTCAAACTGAACTACAGAAATGTGCTTTAATAGTAACTGCAGCTGTCCCTGATATACTGTGCAATGGCCAGCTAATTTGTGGGCATTAAAGTCATAAAGCCACTAGCTTCATGAGAGGAGTGTCCCTGGGCTGTGGTACAGCAGTTTCTCCAGTGATACTTATTTCTTTGCCTGGAAGCACAGGAGACAAAAGACTAACCTTAAGATGCTAGTGCAAGTCAATAGTAAGGTCCTGAATGAAGTGGGAGACACAGTGCTTACAGTCCCTGCTGGACAGCAGTCAATATCAGACATCACACTTAAACTGTCACAATTTGACCTGACAATCCTTTTTCAGAAGGACCAGAAATAGAGCTAGCCAAGTTACCTTGCGTCTCTGAAGAAGGTTGCGATCAGGTCACTGGCAGATGGAAGTGTATATTAAAGATGTCTAGTATAAGCATGAACATTTCTAGCCTGCATAAACATAAATGTTAAGATGCATACGGGATTGTTACCACCTAGTTGGAACAGGAGCACAGTTAAAAGATCTTTATAAGGAACAAAGAGAGATGTTTGCTCTGTTCATGTGAAAAAAAAAAAAAAAAAATTACTGGGAAAAAAAAAAAAGAGATTTATATAGTCAGCAATATATGTTCTAAAAATGCAATTTCCGGATTAATAACAAAGACACTGTTCTAGTTCACTAGTTCCTTTAGGACGTGCGCTTTTGACCCATGCAACATATTGTGCCCCATGGCTCTTAGCTGAACTGTGACTTAACTGTGCCTATTTTTTTAAAATGTGTGATGTCTATTAAAACTAGCTGGTGCTTGTACCAGGACCCCAGTGGAAATGAAAGAGATGTCTCGGTGGACTGTCCATTGGTTAAATATTAAAGGATCAAACTTTAATATTTAAGTGTGTATGTAGTATATTATATAAAACAAATTCCCATCTGAATATTTTAAGTTTTCTCTTTAATCTCAGGGAAGCCAGCATTTCCAGCCCTTAACTCTAATTAACCAGATAAAACAGTGTTTCAAGGGTATATCTCCTATGAAAAGAGTAAGGTTTTTCTGTGATTATATATATCTTTGCTCCAAGGCACTTATTAATTTGCTTAAAAGTCCATGCATCATTTCACAGATTGTTTTAGCACTTGTCATCTTATCAGTCCACGTCTGAGTAAGGAACACTTGAAAAAAATGAAGTGAAAGATTAAGTATTGCAGCATGCTCTACATTATAAATATAACTGTCTTCATTTTATAAATGAATTTCCATAAAAATGGAGCAACAGAGAAGGGTGAGGGGTGATGGAGCACAGTGAAAGATGGTGGGCCTGACAAGTGCAGTGGGGGAGGGAATAAAAGGCAGCAGCAGGATAGATACAACTGGGAATCTTTTATCCCCATGCAGCTGCAGTACTCCTTGGCTCCTCTATTTTACGTCTCACATGTCAGGGAGCATGAGGAGCAGGTGCTCTGCAAGGGCAGGGGGTGGTAATGATGGGGCAGGAGGGGCAGCTGCTATCCTGCCCTACCCCAGTAAGGAGGATAGAGATGCACGGTGATGGTAAGCCACAGTCCCCATCACCCCAACAGGCACATCGTGATGAGGTGGGTCCACAGTCAAGGTAAGAGTGTCCTGGTCTTGAAGTACCATAGTAGGCTGGAAACAGAAAAGAGAGGTCATCCAGGTTAGTGAAACTGAGGCTCAAGACCACAAAGGTCTTCAGCATCCTCATACATATATGCCATCTAAGTGTTCAGAATCTCTGCCAAGATTCCACCACGTTGGATGGATGTTTAAACCCTGTAGTCAGCTGACTAGTAACCCCACACTACACAGCCTAAATGCTAAGGTCAACCTGTGAGTTAACAGTGGCTGAGATCCCTGCTGCAGCCTGCAACTGAGTTTTAGATTAGATCTAAGTCTAATCTCCAAGTCAAGGGCTTGATGCCACCTTCCTACATGTCAAGTGAGGTCTCTCATCACGGGTTGTCTGCTTTCTTGAAATCAACACGTAATAAATTGACAATGGAAGGACTTCAACAGAGAACTTGGTTAGCCTGCAATGAATAGTGCAGCTCTGTGGAGAGATATGAAACTTGACTCTGTGCAAGTTCTCTCCAGAAGCAACATACCTATAGCAGAGTTTCATTTCACCCAGATGTATTAGCCCTGCAAGCTAAGATGTCTTCATGGGGTCTAAGACCTATCCACTGAATTGGTCAGGCAGTTGGACTAGATGATCATTGAAGGTCCCTCCCAACTGAAAATGATTTCTCCTACTGTATCCTATCCTATCCTATCCTATCCTATCCTATCCTATCCTATCCTGTCCTGTCCTTTCCTGTCCCGTCCTCTCGCTATTCCTAATCTGACATTCCATTCCATTTCATTCCATTCCACATTTTTACTTACCAGTTGCTTTAGAGTTGGATTGTCATCCACTGTCCAACAGATACAGCCATCAACAGGCCTTTGCACACCAAAATGCCTTTTAGGTCACTTAGAGCCTATGTAGAGTCAGATGACTATGCCTAGTCCCATTTCTCTGTTCTTCAGCCATGGATGATTTAGCCAGCTCTTTGCTCAACTGATTTATGATTTTACTTTACTTTTTTTTTTTTCAGTCAGCCCTGCACTCTCACCATTCCTTACCTGGGAATTTGCGTTTGGGCTGGGAAATCCATGAAGGAGATCACAGGAAGAATAAAAGCTTTGCAACATTTAAGTACCTTTGAGGATCTGGACCCAAAGGCTTAATCCTATACCATCAAAGTCAATAGGTGCTTCCTGTTGGAATGGGAAATTGAGGTAAGAAAGTGAGTATGTTCTTTTCTCATTTCTTTTTTACAGTTTCTGTTGATAAAAAGCCTTGGAGTAGCAATTCATCTTTGATTCTTCTGATGTAAAATCAGAGCTCAAATGGGCTGGTTTGGATCTGTACAATAGTCTGACATTTCATCCCTTTCTTCAGCTGCACAATCATATAAGCAGATTGAGCAATACAGCAAATTAAAAAGAAGTGCTATGAAAATCCTATTAATTTTAGTGGCTGCTTGGCTTACTAGAGAAACTTAGCTGAGGAATCAGTATTTACCAGTTTGAGTGAAGAAGGAGAGAAAGCAGTTGTCCTACACTGGTGGAGGAGGTATAGAGAAGCAGAAAGGGCAAACTGGATAAAGAAGGAAGCAGAGAGGAAGAAATGCAATGTAAGAGCAGCTCACCTTAGTTAAGAAGAACTTTGACATGTAGAAGTCAGGATGAAGCTTCATGATTTTTCTTAACATAAAGGAAATATCCACATACAATTTCATGTGATGCTACTTCTATTGCTTACAATTAAATGAAGCAGACTCAATTTGGTGTACTACCATTTGTCTGAATTACCAAAAGGTTCAGCAGCAGGTTAAGAAAATTTTGTTAAGGAAAATTGTGAAATAATCTACTGTTAGGAAAGTTTCATCCTGGTCTGACCCTGACGGGTTAGACAACAGCTTTTTAAGTCTTGAACTGAAATCGGTCTCATGTAATTGGATGCTCACACTTCCTGTAGAAATCGCGGTATTTCTCTACTGTTCTAAGCTCTTGGTGTCTTGGTGTTCTAAGGAAAACTGTGTGTGAAATATTTTCTGCATATGCTTCCTTTTATCAGGTTTAAAAACTTTTGCCTCTCAGTTCTATGGCAGTTCTGTTTTCTCATATCATGTTAATAGCAATTTTGCCTACTTAACTACCACTGAATTACTCTACAGATCAGAGAATGGTAATACTAAAAGTCATTATTTATTGACTAAATTAGGTGAAATGGCTTGTCTTCAGGCAACTGTACCCTAAAGGAACTTGGATTAAACTTTTCCTGCAGGTTTTCCTGCCTTTTTTTTTTTTTTTTTTTTTTTTTTTTTTT